>PVKS010016316.1:0-44356 GCA_004027875.1 Aplodontia rufa
TCTCTCTCTCTCTCTCTCACTGTCTTCTCTTTCTTTAAAAAAAGTGTGTAAAAAAAAAAGTGTGGAAGGGTATCTGTAGACAGGCATGTAGGGGTGTGCATGGACAGGCGTGGAAGGGTGTGTGGGCAGGTGTGAAGGAGTGTGTGGACAGGCGTGGAAGGGTGTGTGGGCAGGCATCAAAGGTGTGTGTGGGCAGGCGTGGGGGGTGTGTATGGGCAGGCGTGGAGGGTGTGTGTGGACTGAGTGCAGATACTGTTTCTTTTCATCCAAGGGACTTGGACATCTGGGATTTTTATCCTCAGGATCCTGGAACGAGCTCCGCATGGACACTGCAGGCGGCTCTTGTTTGAGTCAGTGCTTAGAACAGCTCCCCAAGGTGGATGTTGGTGGGCTGTTGTACAGGGGCAGGACCGGGATAAAAGGGGAGGAGGCCACACAGGGACAGTCAGAGGCAAAAGGAGAACTTGGATGGGGTTCGGAGCCCTCTCTGGCAGGGACCTGCCCCATCCCAGCTCCCCTGCTGTTTGAAGGGTGCTATCTGTGCGCACTGCTCCCAGCGTCCCCTCTCTGCCTGGCCTTGTCTCCTTTCCTTCAGTGGCTTGAAGGGGGCTTGGTGAACCCCAGAAATAATGCACTGATTCTGGGCCATTTACGTGAATGGGAAAGTCCCCGCCCTGCCCCTTTTGTGAGAATGACAAAGAGGGAAGAGGGCTGTGATGCAGGTGGTTGGCTGCTTCTCCCTTCCTCCTCTGCTCCTCCTTCCGGGTCGCCTGCTCATTCTCTGCACCTCCTTCCTCTTCCTTCCCTCTTGCCCTTGTTCCCCATAGCCCTCCCTGCCAGTCTTTCCAGGTCAGCAGAGATTTAATTGGCCCCTGTGTTGGGCTAGGCACAGTGGGGCCAGCAGTGACAACAGCTGTGTGTCAGGTACGTACCACGTACCATGAGGCGGCGCTGCCATGAGTCCCACTGCACATGTGGGGGAACTGAGGCACGGGCCATTAGATGCCTGCCCCACTTCACACATCTAGTAAGTGGTGGGGCCAGGCTTTCACACCCAGGCAGATGAAGTTCTCAGAAGGACAACTTGAGCTTGCTGGCCACCCTCTGGGCTCCTGGCCTGGCTGGTGGACCTTGCAGGCTGTCTGGCCCCATCCAGCCCTTCTCGCTCTTCTGGGGAGGTTGTCATGGCTGCTGTGGCCCAGGCACATTGACCAGGTTTCCTCCACAGAGGGCACCCACCCAGCACAGTCTAACACGCTTGTTCATCGCATCCT
Source organism: Aplodontia rufa (assembly GCA_004027875.1). Lineage (NCBI taxonomy): Eukaryota > Metazoa > Chordata > Mammalia > Rodentia > Aplodontiidae > Aplodontia > Aplodontia rufa. Next base: position 1,275 of record PVKS010016316.1, read on the forward strand.
CGGTGCCCACGTGCTCCCTGCTGAATGCCAGTCCCAGCAGGGACTGAGGCTATTATCCCTGCATGTGGCTTTCAGGCAGTGCGCATGGTCTCACACCTGGGCCGGCTGCAGATGAGCACCCCCTCGCCCGGCCTGTGCTGCAGCCTGGCCTGGGCCCTGCCTCTGTGTCTCCTGGTGGAGCTGGTGTGGCCCTGCCCTGCATACCAGCCAAGGGTCTGTGGGTGTCATCCAGGCACCTGTCACCCGACCAGGCGCAGCAGACAGGCTTCTGGAGGACACCCCAGAAATGGTTGGGTGCACAGGGAAAGCTCAGTTTCCCCATCACACTAGGAAGTCCCGGGGAGCAGGGATGTAGATGTGCTCCGACAAGATCAAAGCTGGCCCTGCCTCTAGGAATGCTGGACAGGAGGCCACTTGGGAGTAGCAGCCAACACCAGGGCTCCCTGGCAGTGAGGCTGTTGTAGGTGCTGGCATAGGCAGGCCCAGAGGAGAGCCCTTCCTTCTTGGGGTTCTCCAGCCAAGGGGGCCATCGCCTTGTTTGGCAGGAGGCCTACTGAGCCTGCCTTGAAGCACCTGGCTTCTATTTACTGACCCCTCTCCTCTGGAAGATCCCAGGAGGGACTGCTGTTAGCATTAATCTTTTACTCAAGGAAACTGAGGCACAGGTAGTCACCACTGCCCCAGCTGCCACAGCTGGTAAGAATAAGGGCAGGTCTAACCCCAGCTCTGAAGCCACCGAGCGGAGCAAGAGGGACACAGGTGTCAGGCACTTCCTGCATCACAACCTTTCTGGGACCCATCTGCTTGCTTTGACCGGAGGGTGGGCCTTCTGCAGGTTCTTAACCCTTTGTAGCCCGTTTCCAGGTATGAAGTTCAACTGGCCTAACGGCATCATAAAGTCAAGTGGGGCTGGGCTGGTGCTGCACGCTTGTGACCCCAGGAGTTCAAGGCCAGCCTGGGCAACATAGTGAGACCCCATCTCAGGAGAAAAAGAAAAAGAAGCTTCTGCAGGCACAGGACAATCCTGGAGTCCCCTTCCCTCCAATGGGGTCCCCCTGGATACCACCTGGCTGCCACTGCCTTCCTGGAGCACCCAACTGTGGGTGCTGAGACCTGTATGTCCTCCAGGGATTGGGGATGGCTTTCTAGTCCTGATATTCTTAGATGACTTTCACAGCCCCCTTTCTGGTGGCCTAGCCTGAGGCTTTTGTCACGTGGGTCCTCACAAGTCGCCTGGGGTCATCAGAGGTGTGTAAGGGTCCACTGCAAGTGCTCAGGTGATCTGCAGAGCTGACAGGCCTGAGGCCGGCTGGGCAGGGGCTGGGCTGACAGGCACTCTGCTGTTGGGGTCCACTTGTAGCTGCCACCCCTGGCTGGCTCCTGGTGGGAGGTGACCAGGGGCCCCCTGAGCCTCTCTTCCCTGGCCTTCTTAGGGACAGAAGACGAGCCTGTCTGTCCTGGAGGGCCTGGGTTTCCGCGTGGGCCAGGCTCTGGGTGAGAGGTGAGAACCTGCCCCTCTGTTCCCTGTCCCTGGTGGGGAGGGTGACAGAACCCCAGGCTGGGGAAAGGTACATTGTTCCATGCACAAGCTGGCCTGGTATCCTCCCACTTCCTCACCCTGGGCCCCTCGCATCAGCCTGGCCACATGTCTGCCCTGTCCCTCCAGGCTGCCCCGGGAGACGCTGGCCTTTAGGGAGGAGCTCGATGTCCTCAAGTTCCTATGCAAAGACCTGTGGGTGGCTGTGTTCCAGAAGCAGATGGATGGCCTGCGCACCAATCACCAGGTGGGTGTGCGCCATGCCCGCGCCATGCCCGTGCCATGCCTCACCGCCGACCTGAGGCAGAGGTAGGAGAGGGAAGGGGAGCCCTGTCCCCGTGGACCCTCCTCGGAGCCTTCCTCTAAGGGAACCGGTGCTGCAGTGGGCACCAGCCTCCCAGGGTGCTCCGCAGAGCAGGTGGAAGCTCTGGTGGCTGGCAGCATCTGGCCTGGCATGACGCGGCTTGTCTTATGCTGGCGTGGGTTCCCATTGAACGCCCACGCTGTGCCCAGCCCCCAGGCTGCTTCATGGGCAGGGTCCCTGTCCTCCCCCAGCAGCTCCTTCCTGTGTGACAGGAAGTCACACAGCCAGGGAGGCAGGACAGCACTCCCTGGTGGGTGGACAGGCCCGGCCCCCCACAGCTGAGGGCTGGGCTCCTGGCTTCCCTCTACCCACCGCCATGTACATGCCCAGCCCCACTGGCTTCTCTGCTCCCAGGGGACTTACATCTTACAGGACAACAGCTTCCCCCTCCTTGTCCGGATGGGCTCAGGCCTGCAGTACCAGGAGGAAGCCCCCAAGGTACAGGGTGGCGGGGACTTCACCCTTCATTTCCCCTGCCTACCCACCCTCACCCCCACTTAGGCCTCTTCCCGGGTCTAGGGGGTGTCCTGAGGCCCAGGACCTGGGTGCTGGCCTCCCTTCCTCCCACAATGGTCTGTGTCCCCTGCCCCAGTTCCTGGCCTTCACCTGCGGCCTTCTGTGCGGCGCCCTCCATACCCTGGGCTTCCAGAGCCTGGTCACCGCCTCTGCAGCAGCCCTGCCTGCCTGTGAGTCTTGGGGTTCTCCTCGTACCTTGTTTGATGGGAGCTGGATAGACCAGGCCCAAGCCCCACCTGAGAGATGTGGAATTTGGTGCCCAGAGAGCCCAAGCCACCCATTCGTGCCCTGTCTACTTCCCTGGGGTGTCCTAGCCTCAGGAGAGAACCAAGGGGTCATTCTGAACATTTCTCCCCAAACAAGGAACCAAACAAGGGCATGAGAAACCTGCTTCCTTGGTTTATGTGATGGGGGCTACAGACAGGGGTGAGGACTTGCAGCCACCTATAGGTGTCCTGACCCCCTGGGCACTGCCAGGATGCAGGCCCCTCAGCAGATGAGCTGAAAGCCACCTCTCCATCCCTGCCACCCCAGTTACTCCCCTTTTCCAGTTCCCCAGGTCACTCACAGGGGCACCTGGGGCTCAAGTGGGCAGGGCCTGGCACTGGCCTCTGTGGCACGTGCAGCTTAGGCCAGTGCCAGGCCCTGCCCGGCTTCCTCCAGGCTTGCCCTCCCTGCCTCGGTCACCCACACAGCTGGGACATGGGTCAGGAGGACGGGAGCAACGTCCCCTCTGGCCTGCTCACTGGTTGACCTGAGGCCCAGCCCAGGCACCGGCTGTCTGAGCTGTGTGGCTGCTCTCTACCTCCCCAGATTGTAGCCTTCAACTAAAGTTGCCTTCGCCTTCCAGGTAAGTTCCAGGTGGTGATCCAGAAGTCCTGAGGACCCCAGGTCACCGCCTGCCCAGCTGCACAGCACCCCTGGCCTTTGCTCCCTCAGGAGACAGCCGGCACCTTGGCCAGGACCCTGGGCTGCTGCCCTTTGGTGGTCTTGGGGCTCATGTTGGGATCCCAGGCTCTGGGGCTAGCGTGTGTTCAAAGGGAAGTTGGGGTCCTGGGAGGCAGGGTAGCCCCACAGTCGGGACTGGTGGAGGGACATGGGTGGCAGATGTTCAATAAATGTTCTGTATGTGGCATCAGATTGAGTGGAAGGTGTGGGGGCAGCGGTGTCACAGTCCCCTGGGGGGCAGAACACTGCAGCTCCTCCCTCTCAGACCCTCCCCCTCTGCCCCTCTACTGCACCCGTGGCCTGGGCTCTGGGCTCTGGCTGCCTCCCTACCCTCCTCGCCTGGCCTGCAGCCTCCCTGGTGTCTGCCCATCAGCAGATGTGGGGCTGCTCTCTTTCAGGGGGTGCACTGAACATCTCCCCGGGAGCAGGGCCAGGCCCTCTTGTCCCCTGCTCCTACCCCCACACTTGGGCACACTGCTCTGGCCTGGCAGATGGGTCACACCCAAGAGGCCCATCACTCTGTCCTGGGGAGTGCTCCCAACTGGGCCTCAGATGCCAGCTGAGGCTGCGGGTGAGACACCAGTGCGACAGTGGGTGGGGCCTCAATCTCTACAGTCTGGGTCAGACTTCCCAGCGGGCCCACCCTGGCTCGCCCGGCCCCCTCCCCAATCCTGCCACCTGCCTCTGCCGCTGAGACTCTTTGCCCCTCCGAGGCCCTGAGGTTCATCAGTCATGCCGCCCCCTCCCTGGTGGGCCAGGGTGCTCCAGGGGAGGCCAGAGCCCTGGGGAGCTGGAGGGGAGGAGGCCTGCCCACCGTGGGCTTGGAGGACCAGGACGTCCAGAGGTGACAACCAACCCTCAGTGGAAGGAGGGCGGCCAACCTGGCAGTAGGGGGCAGTGTGGTCACCCAGCCAGAACCACAGAGGGCGTGCTCTGCAGGGCCAGGTGGGCTCTCTTCATCCCGCCAGACCACCCCAACTCTGCAGGAAGTGACCAGTTACCCCGGGCACCCTGGAGGGCAGAGGGCTCCACAGTCTCATGCCCCTCTTGCCCAGTACAGCCCTGGAAAGGTGGGAGGCAGAGCTTCGGGAGCCTGGGAGCCGGGGGCTGCTCATCCCGGGGCCTCATAGCAGGCCCAGGCCCGCGGAGTCTCCACGCGTGTGCTGTCGCTACAGATGTACGTGAATCACGGGGAGCACTGGGAAATGGGTCAGCGGGTGCCCCATACACAGCAGGTACAGCTGTTGCTAAGGGCCTGGCCCTGAACTAGGTAGACTCCTACCTGATTCCTCCTGAGGCGGCACCAGCCGGGCCCACTCAGTAATGAGGAAGACAAGGCTCAGAGAGGTGAAGTCACTTGCCCAAGGTCACACAGCTGGGCCATGGAGGTACTGGCAACTAAGTCCTCTCCCAGGACTTCTCCCTGTCCAGGTCTCCTGCCCCCCAGCAGGAGCCTCCAGGGGCTGGCGAGAGACCCTGTGGCTTGTCCGGGTAGGAAGAGGGCTGTGGACTCCATCTCCATCCCTCTCCTGAGGTACAGTGTGGGAGTGATGGGGCGCCCAGTCCTAGAGAGCACCAGGACGGGTGGCTGCCAGGAGGGGCGGGGACAGGCAGGCAAACCGGTCTGGCGGGCGGGCAGCTCGAGGCTCCAGTTGGGCTTGCGCGGCAGTTGTGGGGCTGGCCTGGCAACCTGGCAGCTTGGGCCACTGGCAGGGAGCTGGGGCCGCAAGGCCACCTCCAGGTACGTTTGGGGACCCTGGGCCAAGGGAGGTGGTGGGCAGGGCTGCTCACCTGGCCGCTGACCCTCCCACCCCAGTTCGTTGGGTCCCTTGGCTTCAGCTGCTGCTGCCTCCTCCCCCGGGGGCATCCTTCCTGGCTCTGCTCTGGGCACTTCATGACCTAAAGCCCGCATAGCCCACTTGGCCTGGCTTTGCCGGGTCCCCCCAGACCTCCCCTCCATCCCCTCATCCAGTCCCCTAAGTGTACCCAGCTGTGATGCTCGGTACCTTTAGAGTCTTGGCTGCCCCCCACTTCCAGCCGCCTCAGCCGCCATAGCCCACAACCTTTGTTCCCCCAGGGGCAGCCCCCAGCCGCTGTCCTTCTCCCCGCGTGGCCATGCCCACCTCACACGCAGTGCTGCTGCCCCACCCCCGTGGTTCATCCAAGACCACATGGGGCCATCCTGGGGCAGGGCTGGGACAGCAACCTCAGCTCTCTGCCACCTGTGCCCCAGGGTGCCAGGCACTGAGTCTGTGGTGTCCCTGCTGCCCAGGAGCAGGCCCCCCATGTCACAGCCTGCCATGAACAAACTCTGCAACGTCCACTTCACCAAGAGTGCCCGGACCCCCGCTGAGCGCTACTTCCTGGATCCAGAGCTGGGGCACCAGAAAGGTACGGACTCCCCTGGGGGTGTGGGCAGGTGGCTGAGTGGAAGGAGAACCCCAGGCCCCAGGGAGAAGTGCTGAGGCGGGGGCTGTGCCAGCTCCTGGGCGCAAGCGCTCCTCCCACCTCAGCCTCCCAGCAGCTGGGACCACAGGCTTGACATCACCCTGGCCCTCCAGAGGTTCACCTTGGGGACCTAGGGATAGACTCAAGGCCTGAGCAGGGGCAAGGGCCCAGGGTGGGAATCCGTTCTGGGGCTGGGAGCGGGCAAGACCCTCCCTAAATCTCCAGGCTTCTAGGGACAGAATCCGGAGGGGAGCACTAGGGAGGGACAAGGAGGGGCCTCCAATCAAGTACATCTGAACGGTGGGGGCTTAGCTTCCAGTGCTGACCACAGGAGCTCCTGCTAGGGTGGGGAGGGGCAGTTAGCTCCCATTAGGGCTGATTCAGCCTCCCCAGCCTCCCTGGTCAGCACCCCCTGCCAGCCTGCTGTCGGGAACACGTGCACCCCTTCTTCCCTGTCCCTGGTCTAGCCCCTTCTGCAGCCACCACCAGGCACTCTGGCCTCTACTGGACCAGCCAAGCCAGCAGCCCCAATGAACCTTGTCGTGGGGACTCCCAAGGGATGCACGAATCTGGGGTGCCAGGATACACAGACACCAGTTGTCAATCTCCCCCACCCCTGATCTAGCCAAGGACGAAGTCCTGCTCCCCTCCTCCCCTCCTGGAGAGCACAGACCAGCTCTGCCCACGCCCCCCACATGGGACCTCTGGTGCTCCCGCCAGTGCCCTCTGGGGCCAGGGAGTCAGGCCCAGTCATCTGCCCCTTCCTTCCTTCCAGGATGCTGTTGGTGCCAGGACCCAGCGGCCCCTCAAGCCCATGGGCCCTGCCGGCCATCCCCCCAAGCACACTGGCAGCAGGCCTACCACATCCACCGAGGGGGTGGCAGTGGCCGGCACCAGGGCCCCCAGGGCCGCATCCTTCAGAGGCAGCGGCAGCCCCAGGCCCCGTCGCCCAGCCCCCTGAGGCAGCGGCTTTGCCCAGTTCACGGGGTGCAGAAGGGGCTGCCTTCAACCACTGCTGTCCCCTTGAGACCAGCCAGCGCCCCCCAGCCATCCCCTCTGCCTGCCACAGCACCTGCCACAGCCAGCAGCAGCCCAGCCCTGCCTTCCGCAGCCGGCACCCTCCTGGAGCCCAGCGAGCCCACCGATGCCCGGCCCCTGCCGGCCCCGGCAGCCTGCGGCCCCTTCACCTCCTACGGCTCCGGTGCTCAGCCAGGCCTCCCTGGAGGCTTCGTCCCCTACTCCTGCCTCCCTCCTTGCCTGGGCCTCTTGCTCCCTGGCTAGTGCCTCTGGCCTGCCCTCTTCATCCCACACTCTGATCCTTGCCAGAGGGGCGCTCAGCCCTGCCCCTGGGTCTCAGGTGGCTGCTCTGCCTCATCTGTCGGGGCTGCAAGGCTTCCAGTCCATGGCTGTGCTGGGTGTCTGTGCCCTGGGTGGGCAGCAGGGGCCTCTTTCTCTCTCCCTCTCCCTCTGCGGACCCCCTGGCTCTGCTTTCTCTTCCCAGCACTATCCACTGGCCAGGAGGCCACGGAGGACATGGGGCAGGGGTGACAAGGACGTGGGCAGCTTGTTGGCCAGCTTGGTGTGGGGGGATGGGTCAATGTGGAGCTGCAGCAAGAGGTAGGGAGTGGGCTGGGAGCAAGCGAGTGATGGGAAGGTCCACCTGGTTGCTGACTGGGTGCTGAAGGCCACAGCGCCGGGCACCATCTGGGGACAGCAGGGAGCAGGCAAAGGGAGATAGTCTGCCCGGAGCACATCCTACTGGGGCAGAGGGCAGGTACAGGAAACAAGATAAATGAGAAAGTGACAGCCACAGTAAGGAGAAATAAAGAGGGAGAGGACCAGGAGTTGGGTTTGCAGAGGAAGTAGGGCCACGGAGGCCAGGCCTCATTAGGAGGCCGCTGGGCAAAACCAGTGCAGCAGGGTCAGCCAAGACAAGGGCCCTGGGGTGACTGTTCTAGGGACAGCAAGAAGGACACCTTACTCTTCACCTTGGCTTCTCTCCAGTGAGGCAGGGGCCACAGGCAGCTCTGGAGGGACATGATCTGACTTGGGACCCCTCAGGACAACGGGCTGCAATGCGGAGTGGGGGTGGAAGTGTGACCAGGAAGCAGCAGGCTCAAGAGCTGGGCGGGAGGTGCTGGTAACCTGGCGCCGAGGTGGGGACTCAATTGTTTCTGGTTCAGTAGCTGATGAACCAAGGATTCAGGTCGAGTTTGGGCACGACCTTGTCATTGGAGCCTTGGGGCCAAGATGCCCATTTCGCACACAGGAAAACAGAGGCTAAGTGAGGTGAGGTCACCCATTGATTAGGTGAGGCCACTGCCACCTCAGCCGACCTCGGCCTGAATCTTCCTTCTGCCTTCCTGGCTCTGCCACCAGGCACAGCCCATTTCCTGCGACCCACCAGGTGCCCAGGAAGTGGGGTTGTGTTATGTTGCATGAGGCTGGCCTGTCCCCCCACGACTGGGCTTTTTGGTGCTCCAATTCTCAGTCCAAGAAATAAGACTTGCAGGGGTCGGCAGGTTGCCCTCTGCTGAGGGGACCTTATGATGCTTGGCGGCCAGAAATCTGTGTCCTAAATGATCATTGCAAACAGTGTCACTGACCAAGGCCCTAGCCAGACCCTTTGGCTTCCATGTTCCCTGTCATCTCTTCCAGTGAGGGGACCAAGCCTCTCAGCAGCCTCACTTCCTCGGTCCTGCAGAGGAAGAAAAGGGGGCCTCTTTCTTGGCACCTCTCTTCCAAGGGTGGTCAGGTGGGATTAGTGACTTGTGGGCATGGGGTCCTCGTAGAGAGGAGAGGTCAGGGTAAGGGGAGTCAGGAAGTGGAGAGGAGTCTGGTGCCAGGTTGACAGTGGGCAGGAGCTGACCTGCATGGGGCACCTTTGAGGGTGGAAACCTGTGTCTTAGCATCCAAGGACCCCGTGTCCCATGAAAGGTCCATGGAATTCTCCCAGGGCAGCTAAGGGCTAGCCCCCCCAAGCCTGATGATCCTAGGTCAGGACAGCCAGCTTCCCACAAGCCTCTGGTCTGGGACTAGGAGAGTCCAGCCTCCCAGCCTCAGCCTGGCAGGTTCAGGGTCAGATCCTCCAAAGGGCAATCTGTCTGTGGAGGTGGAGGCTGCTGGTGGTCCCAGAGCCTCCAGGGGAGCAGTTGACCTGGATCACCCTGGGGAATCAGGGAGGGGCTGAGGGCAGGGCTTCGGAGGACAGATGGGAGGAGGGAGGGGGAGGGTGGTGCCAGGCCAGCCTCATTGACTCGGTTTCTCCACCTGACCCCCAGACATCCTGACAGAGGATGACGTCTACTGCAGCTGCTTGGCCAAGACTCTCTGCCACGTGCCTGTCCCTGTGACTGTGGGTTTCTACGCCCCCTTTGGCTGCCGGCTGCACATGATGCTGGACAAGATCACCAGTGAGGATCTGGGTTGGGGGGTGGGTGGGAGATTAAGAAATGGGGCCAATGGTCCCAGCCTAGCTCAAGGCTGGTCCTTCCCATGCCCATAGCCTCCACCCTGGTCCCTGCCCCACTCTGCTCCCTGGCCTCCTGGCTGCTCCAAGCTCACCCTCTCTGTGTCCCTCTGTCCCAACAAAACCACTTCAAGTAATCTTCCTAAAATACAAACTGGCCCTCCCCTGCTCTAGATCCTTCCTTGCTCCCCAGCACCCTAGAGATAGAGAGCCCAGGTTCCTCACTGGAGTTGCAGTCTCCTACCAGCCCCTGTGCCCTGGAGCTCACTCCCTGAAGGAAGGGGTGGAAACCCAGCCAGCCCAGACCCAGCAGTGGTCAGGCCTGCGGGGCTCCTCCACCCATCCCCAGTGGCAGTTCTATTGCTGACCATTCAGCTTTGCTCCTGTGCTGTCACTGGAGCAGCAGGGGCTGGGAGCAGAAAAGCTGAGGGTAAGGGGGAAAGAGTGTTAGCAGCTCCTGCCCTGCGCTGGGTGCGGTGCCCGGAGCGGAACTTGCCCAGGACTCATGGTCCATTCCTCAGGCTGTCCCAGCACCACCTCGGTGCCCAGGGCACACAGTGCTGACCAGGATATCCAGGGCCCTGCCCTACCTGGGCTCACGGTCCAGAAGGGGAGGCGGACTTGTCTTCGCGCAGTGGGCAGGGCTGAGGGAGCTCCCTGGATGGGGAGGCGGCGGCGTGTGGCCCGCTGGAGGAGGCACAGTAAGGCAGTAAAAGGAGACCCGCACCGTGTCCCGCCCTTCACATCCTCCAGCGCGCCTGTGCGCCGCGCTTCTCAGGACCCCATTGCCCCCAGCCTCTGGCCCAGCCCTGGCGCATCTCGCCGCCTCCCGTCCACTCTCCTCGGAAGCTTTACTTTTCTTCCCTTGGCCGCTTTCGGTGCAAGTCGGGCTCCAGCCTCGCCGTGCCTGCACTTGCCCCAGTTCTCTGTGCGGCCCGGGCTCATCTCCCGCGCCGCGCCCCGCCCCGCCCCCGGCCTTGCTGCCACTCACGCGCCTCCCGCGCCCTCCCACCCCGCAGCGCTGATGCAGCAGGAGGCGGCGCAGCGCGAGATGGAGGAGCTGCAGCGCGTGCAGTGGCGGCCGCGGCGCGTGCGCGGCTGGGGCTTTCCGCGGCTGCTGTGGTACCTGGTGTTCCTGCAGCCCATCATCACCGAGGTGCACCTGCGGCGCAAGAACGTGCAGTTCCTCTTCATCCGCTTCAGCGCCTGGCAGTACGCCGGCACGGACAAGCTGTGGGCGGGCCTGGTGACCACGCTGTGCGAGGGCATCCGCCACCACTACGGCGCGCTGCCCTTCAGCGTGTACTCGGTGCTGGGCAACAAGCCCGCCACGATGCCCGGCTTCCGCCAGCACGAGTGGCACTGCCGGCGCTCCGTGTGCCTGGCGCTGCTGGCCTTGCTGGCGGCGCTCTGCCTGGGCGTGGGCCTGCTCTACCTGTCCCTGCGCGGCCACACGCTGGGCCACAGCAGCACGAGCCACAGCGTGCTCAAGGTGTTCGGCGGCGCGGCCACCACGCTGTCGGGCTCGGGGCTGCTCATGGCCGTGTACTCGGTGGGCAAGCACCTGTTCGTGAGCCAGCGCAAGAAGATCGAGCGGCTGGTGTCGCGCGAGAAGTTCGGCAGCCAGCTGGGCTTCATGTGCGAGGTGAAGAAGGAGGTGGAGCTGCTCACCGACTTCCTGTGCTTCCTGGAGATCTACCAGCGGCGCCGGCTGCGCGTCGTGCTAGAAGTCACCGGGCTGGACACGTGCTACCCCGAGCGCGTGGTGGGCGTGCTCAATGCCATCAACACGCTGCTGTCCGACAGCCACGCGCCCTTCATCTTCATCCTGGTCGTGGACCCCAGCATCCTGGCCGCGTGCCTCGAGAGCGCGGGCAACATGAAGGGCACGGCCGACAACGGCTACCTCTTCCTCAACCGCACGGTCACGCTGCCTTTCTCGGTGCCCATCATGGGCCGCCGCACCAAGCTGCAGTTCCTGCACGACGCCGTGCAGAGCCGCGACGACCTGCTCTACCGCGAGATCACGCGCAAGCTGCGGCCGCGGGCGGGCGAGGGCGGCGAGGGCGCGCAGCTGCTGGCGGTGGAGACGCAGGCGGGCGCCGAGCGCGCGCAGGGCCGCATCGACGCCGAGGCGGCGCGCCGCATCCAGGAAGCGCTCTTCTGCCTGCACGACGAGCGCGACTGCCTGTACGAGTACGTGCCCGACAACGTGGTGTCCATGCGGCGCATCGTCAACACCGTGCCCATCACCGTGCGCCTGCTGCAGCAGCAGCAGCAGGCTGACTGCGGGGGCCCCACGCCGCGCCAGGCTGTGGCGTGGGTTGTGCTGGCCAACCAGTGGCCCTGCCGTCTCAGCTGGGTGCTGCAGTGCTTGGAGGACCGGCAGCAGGCGGGGGGCGCGCCCGATGGCCGCGCGCGCCTCTGGGACGTGTTCTGCGACAACAGCCGTGAGCTGCACACCATGACCAAAGCGTTGCAGAACGTGCTCGACCTGGACGGCGACCCGGAGCTCTTTCAGCGCTTCCTGGGCTCCGATTTCCCCTTCACGGTGGCAGAAGCGCAGTCCCTGCTGCGCTGCACGGTCAACCTGGACCACTCCATCCGCCGCCGCATGGGCCTCATCCGGGCGGTCAGCGCGCTCAAGCCGCCCACCCCGCCCAAGTCCCCTGCCCGGGATGCCCCTCACGCCATCAACGGAGCCAACGGTGCCTCAGGGCCGTCTCCAGCAGGCCGGGATGCGGGGCTCGCCAACGAAGCACACCACCCCCGGGAGCGGGCCCACGGGGGCAAGCCAAGGCCGGTGGCCTGAGCGCCTTCCCCTCCAGGGGCATCCAGCCCCCATGGACCATGATTGGAAGACTCCAGGGACCACAGGAAGCAGCAGCTCCTCCTGCAACTCTGATGAGGGTGTGTGGGGAGTCTGGGACCCAGTCTGTGCCTGCAGTGGCCACAACTCCCAAGCCCTCTGGGAGCCAGAGCTGGGGGACGTTCCAGCGTGCATCTGAGAGCAGTACAGGACCAGAGCCAATCGCAGGGTTCAAGTGCAATAAATGAAGATTCAGAGAGCCCGAGTGGATCTTTATATCCTGGACTCGCTCACTCAGCAAGCACTGCCCAGCCCACTCCTCAGGGAGCTATAGGTGCCTCTGAGCTGCTTCTTGGCAGGAGGGCCTGGGGGGGGGGTGGACATGGAGGGCAGAGCTGCCGGTGGGCTCAGGCAGTGTGCAGCACCCAGGCCTCAGCTGGTCCTGCTTCCTGTCCCCACGCCCTAGCATGCCCTGTGGGCAGGGCAGGAGTTGGCATTTCCGAGGGTGGTGCCCCAGGTGACCTCAGCAGGTCACTCCACCTCCCCCATCTAGTAGGTTAATTGGGCTCAGGAAGCTGAGTGGGCTGCAGTGCCCGCCCCAGACGAGTAACTGTCCAGGAGGTGCCTGTTTTATGGGTCACTCAAGGGCTACAAGCTGATCATTGACACTGAAGCCACCGGATTAGCTCCCTGGATGAAGACGAGAGTTAAGGATCAGGGACAAGGGCATTTGGGGAACCTGGAGTGTGAACCGGACAGGCAGGCATGCAGCTGGAGCTGGGCCATGCTGGCATTGCCATCTGCCCCTTCAGGCAGTGGGACAGAGACCTAGGACAGGATGTCTCTCCTCTGGCAGCTTCCTAATTCATCACTCACCAAATAGCCACACGCAGAGGGCTGTGGGTGTGCGTGTGAGCAATGGGACCATCCCTGAACAGCTAGGGATCTGAGGTGGAGGGGACCACATCTGAGCCAAGGCCTGTGTAGGGCTGAGGCCAGTGTGTGGGGAGCCCAAGGACTCTGGGAAGGTGCCTGTCCCCTGGCCCAGGTTGGGGGTGCTGGCCATAACATTCCTTAATTCCCACCCCACCCCTCAGGCCACGTGGGTGGACACAGGTCAGCTCCTGGTGTCACTGGAGCTGTTAGAAGCCTGGACCTACTGCGAGATGTTGCCACCAGTAGGGGGCGCCCACGTCCTCACATGAGGTGTCTCTGGCTGTGCTGCTAGGGCCACACGCGCTTCCCTCCTGTCTTGCTTTGGCCACTTTGAGTTGGCCTTTTTTCCTACAGCTGAGGGCCCAGGCCCCAGGCCACCAGCCTGTCAGAAGCTGGACTCGCTGTGATGTGGTGCCCAGCAGTGGCCAGAGTAGTCCAGTTTACCTTAAGACGGTGGCCAGGAGTCTGACAACAGGATGTCAGAATGGCTTGTGCGGCCAAGTGGGTTGTCACCAGGATCCACACTGCCCTCTAGAGCAAGGAACTTTAGTGGGTACTAATACAAGGCAAGGCCAAGGGGCTGTCACCAATAAAAAGGGTGAACACGTGATGCATGTCTGTCCTGCCACAGCAGAGCGTGGAGTGAGTGTGCCTTTTTATCTGCCTCAAGGCAGGCTGCCGCAGACCTAAGTGACAGAGCTTGGCAGGGTCACATCCGCAGCTGCCTGGTTCTGAACTTCCCCAGTGGGACAATAAATGCAACTGTTAATGCATCACAGCCTTCAGATTTGCTGTAGGGGGCTGGGCACAGTGACACACACCTGTAATCCCAGCAGCGCAGGAGGCTGAGGCAGGAGGACCACAAGTTCAAAGTCAGCCTTAGCAACACAGATCCTCAAATTTAGTAAGACACTTTTCAAAATAAAAAGTAAAAAAATTTTTTGGCGTAGGGTCCAGTCAAATAAGACATTAAAATAGGACAATTTGGGCATTATTTGGCTGGCTGAAAGCAAGGAGAAAATACTTGGCCAAGGCAATCCCACAATTCAGAATCCCCCAAACCAGCAGCCCTATAAAATTGGCACTTTTATTTCCTGTAGTTGCTACAATGAAGTCTCACAGACATTTACTGACTCACAGGTATGGAGGCTTCAAGTCCAAGATTAAGAGGAAACCCTGCCATGCCTCCTCCCGGCTGTGTCGTGGCTGGCGACACTGAACCGTGTGCTTACAGATGCATCACTCCAGCTGAATCCATGTGTCCTCCCTTAGCCATGTTTGAGTCCAAATTCTTTTACAGGGCTGGAGTGGTGGCTAATCAGTTATAGCACTTGTCTGGCATGCACCAGCACCACGTACACAATGAGGTGTCGGAGTAAAGAAAGCCACATGAGAAACTAAATAAAATTGATTCTCTCTTAAACAAAAAATTTAAAACTTAAAAAAAAATAATTTTACTGTTTTGCGGTACTGGGAACTGAACCCAGGGCGCTATATCACTGACCTACATTCCTAGCCATTATTATTTTTTAAGAGTCAATTTTGGACTAGGGCGATGGCTTCGTGGTTACAGCACTTGCCTGGTATGCACGAGTACACGAGTTCAAACCCCAGCACCACATACACAACTAAGTGAGGAATGAAAGTCACATGAAAAACGAAATAAAAGTTGCTTCTCTTTCTCACTATCCCCTTTCTTTAAAAAAAAAAAAAGTCAATTTTATTTTTTAAATCTGGTCTTTGTTTTTCCAACACTCAGTTGTGTATGTGGTGCTGGGGTTCAGACCTGGGTCCTCAGGCATGCCAGGAACATGCTCTATTGCTGAGACACTGCTCCAGCCCCATTTTTATTTTTTGAGGGAAGTCTTGCTAAGTTGCACTGCCTGGCCTCAAACTTGCAATTCTCCTGCCTCAGCCTCCCAGGTCGACAGGATTCCAGGCCACAGGCATGCACCACCAGGCCTCAAGCATGTGGTCAAGCACTCTAACATACCCAGTGCCCGATTCCCCTATTTTTTTTTTTCTTTTTAAAGAAAGGGAGAAAGAACCTGCTTTATTTAGTTTTCATCTGGCCTTTGTTTCTCCAACACTTAGTCACTTATTGTATACGTGGTGCTGCGGTTTGAACCTGGGTCCTTATGCATGCCAGGCAAGGGCTCCAACCACTGAGCCACCTCTTCAGCCCCAATTCCCCCTTCTATAAGGACACCAGTCACAGTGGCAACCTAGTGAACTTATTTGAAACATGATTACCTTGGTAATGACTATTTCCAAATAAGGTGATGTACTGAGCTATGGGCGGCTGGGACTTTAGTATCTTTTGCGGTATAATGTAGTATCTTTTGTAGTATAATATAGCTGGAAAGGCCCAATCCCTCATCTTGAGCAAATTTATTCCAAGGGAGGACAGGGACAAGGATAGGAAGACCCTAGTCCCTTACTGGTGCCATGGACCTCCCAACACAGAGACCCCAAGGGCAAAGGCTGTAGCTTTCCAGTACCCAGAGGTGAACCTCTCCATCCCTGGGCCCACTGAGAAGGGGCCCTCCAACCCCTCCCCTCCACATGGCCACGGCAGAAAGGTCAGGGCCCAGAACTCAGAATGGAGATGACAGGAGGGCTGTGCAGGCTCCCGGCTACTTGAGGCACAGATGTGTGACAGCTGCTGTGTATGGTTCTCTGAGCTCAAATGGCAATCCTACTGTGGATGTCCTAGTGAGCAGGGAGGGCACTTGTACTTCAAGTGACAAGCACACACATACAGTGGCTTCAGTGAGAAAGGTGCTCTGTGCAGTGCCCGGGTTTGTGCAGCAGCAGGTCACCAGGGCGCCCCAGGAGCAACCTCCACCCGAGGTGGCCTTCCTCCCTCCACAGGGAGAGCAGTGCGGGTGGCAGGAGCGGGCAGTGCAGGCTGGACCTGCTCTCCCTGAGCCACAGGTGACCAGGCTGAGACACCTGCACCCAGCACTCACTCCAGGGTGCTCACCAGGAGGAAAGTTGGGCGCAGACTGGCTGGGACAAGGGTTGGATACGTGCATGCACAGCCAGAGGTGGGCGGGAGCGGAAAGATGCGGCTCTGGCCTGTTCAGCCTCCTGGTTTTCCTCTGGGGGAACCCGGGTACCTAACCCAGCAGGTGCTCCGTAACTGGGAGCTGTAGGGCCCCTGCTCACTCCCACCTGTCCCCAGCAGGGGACACACAGTCAGACAAAGCAGAGAGGGGCAAACGGTGAACCCAGCCCCAGTTTATTAGAAAAGGTGTGAACAGAGCGCACCAACAGGAGCAGCCCTCAGCCCTCCCCACTTCCCCGCATCCGGCCACCCACCCCGCTTGTAGTGCCTCCAGGGCGCAGCCGCAAGTGGCTTGGGCAGCAGGGACCCCCAACCCCCGCTGCTGCCTGCCCCAGCTCCCTGATAGGTTTATTGCACTTAAGAAAAAAGAAAGCTCTGATCCTCTGCACCCAGCCCCACCCCGCACCCCACCTGGGCTTTCCAGGGATCTCCACCACATCGGCTCACTGCCCCTCCCGTGCCACCACCTGGCCCTGTTCTAGAACAACAGGGCCATGCCCCTCTACCCTGGACTCCTGTCCTCAACAGGGCAGACGTGGCCAAGTGGACCCTCCTGGAGTGGCCTTGTGGCCTGATGTCCTGAGACCTCTTCCTCCTCCCATCCACCCCAGCCCAGGGTCTTCCAGAGGCAGACATATAAATAGAAGTGCTTAAGTCAGGGCGGGAGCCATGCCCCGCAGCTCCTGCGCCACTGGTAGTGTCGCTGTGAGGGAGGGGTCTCCAGATGCCCCCACCCCTGGCATCCTGGGTCTCAGGAAGGCTGGGGTGAGGGTGAGCAGGTTCTCATGGCTCTGGTCTCAGTTCACTGAAGACCCAGGGAAAGAAAGGAACTAGGGGAGCAGAAGAGGAGGGAAGGTCAGAGCAGGGGCTGTGCCGCTCTCCCGGTGCCCTGGGCATCCCCCACCTACAGTGTCACAGTGTCTCCTGCGCGGCCTCCTGACTGGCCTCCAGAAGCAGCTCCTCCAACTCCTTCTCGTCCTGGGGGCAGCGCAGCTCTGTGTGGGTGGCAGCTTTGTCAGGTGGGTGCACACCTGGTCCAGCCCTGCCAGCCAGACACCGGCCAGCAGAGGACCCAGAGGCCATGAACACTCCACCCCCCCACCCTAGGGAGCTCCCAGGACCCAGGGGATGCAGGGTGAGAGCCAAGGACCAAAACCCACTTGTCCCTGCCCTTTGCTGGGCCACTTTAAAGGGGAAACAGGCAGACGTTCGCCGGGGGCCATGCACAGTTCCCTGGGGCCCCTGCTCATCCTGCCCACGAGCCCCTCTCACCATGTTCCAGGCTGCAGCTGCCCCCCTTGGCCTCGGGCCCCGGGGGTGGCTCTGGGGGCAGTGCGAGGGCAAACTCAGGCTTCAGGCCATTGGGCAGTGGTGGCCCTGACTGAGGCGGCTCCAGCTGGGGCTGAGGCTCAGATGACGCTAGGTCCTCGGTGCCAATGGCCTCGGTGCCAATGGCCTCAGCTGGCGGTAGGGTTGGTGAGGTGGGTGGGGAAGGAGGGGAGGGTGGAGGTGAGGTGGGTGGGGAGGCACAGGTGGGGGGAACAGGGGGCTCTGCCTTTTCGGGTGGACTCTCCACCCGGGTCACCACAAACACCTTGTGACCCCGGCCTGGGCTGGTCACAGAAATTCGTTGCTCAGTGGGGGAGGAGGGGCTGGTTGGCGGACTCCTGTCCCCAGGGCCCAGAGAGTCCATGGGGGGCACCAGAGCAGGGCAGGGGGCTGAGGGAGTCTGGTCACCACTGCCCTCTTCTCTCTGCCCGTCCTCCTCCTCCCCGTCAGAGACCGAGTCTGAGTCTGAGTCCGGGCTGGTCCCAGGGCTTGGGGCCCCGTTCTGTGCCCCAGCAGCAGCTGTGTCCCCAGGCTCCTCTAGGGGCTGGGGCTCAGTGACGGTGATCTCCGGCATGGAAGCTGATGGCTGCAGCTGCTGCTCCTTCTCCTGCTCACGCGCCAGCTCGAAGTTGCGCCCGCAGCCACTCTGGATCTCGGCCAGCAGCGCCTTCTGCGTCTCCATGAAGCTCTTCACCTGCGGTCGGTGCGTGGCCTGGCTAGGGCTCGGCTCTAGGCCAACCCACCCGCACTGCAGCTGCCTCCCCCAGCCCTGCCTCACCGCCTCCTTCTTAGGCTCCCGGTCGAGGTCCAGGCGCAGCAGGGAGTGGTTCACCTTGAGGGCCAACGACAGCGCCATGAGCCCGCCTGTCTTGATCTCGTTCTCCCGCAGGTCCAGTCTCAGGAGGCGGGGGCTCTCGGCGATGAACTCTGCCACCGCCACCGCGCCTGGGAGGGGGACCGCAGGGCTGGCCAAAGGCCCCACGCCAGGCTGGCCGCCCCACCAAGACTGGGTGGCCCAGCCCGCACCCTACCCTCGCATGTGAGCTTGGTGGAGGCCAGGCCCAGGCGCAGCACGCTGCGGTTGCTGATGAGCCCGTTCTTGAGGTTGCGCACGCCCTCGTTTCCGATGGGGTTGTGGCCCAGGTTCAGCGTCTCCAGGCTCTGTGTGTGCGGCTGCAGGAAGGCAGGGGTGAGGAGGGAAGGCCCAGAGGACAAGTCATTAGGACGCCACAAAAAGGCCCCAGCATGGGGGCTGGAGAGTTGGCTCAGTGGTTATGGCGCTTGCCTGGCATGCACGAGTACACGGGTTCAAACCCCAGCACCCACATACACAACTAGTGTCGAAGCAATGAAAGCCATGTGAGAAACTCAATAAAATTTGATTCTCTCACTCTCTCTCTCACTGTCCTTCTCTCTTTAAAAAAAAAAACAACAACAAAAAAAGGCCCCAGCGTGTATCCTCCTCCTGGGGCACCTGTCTCAGTACCCACGGCCCCAGAGCCATGTGTCACCAGAGCCACCCCACAGTCTGGTGCCCTGCTGGCTGGGAACTGCTGGCTCCCTGCTGAGGCTGGCCTGGCCCTCCAGTGTCCTTAGGGCTGAGGACAGCTTTCACATGGGGGAATATAACCCTGGGCTCTGGCACCAGTGCCCACCCTGGGAGGCCTTGTACCTGCTCAACTTGCTCTAAACATCACATGACCAAGGGCTGAGAACCTACTCAGGAAATACTAACACTCCAGCAAAACACGCGCAGCTCGTGCAGAGCACCAGGCCACCATCCGTCACACTGGGTGAAGAAGGCAGCCAAGCACATCCAGGGCTGGGGAGCTGGGGCGCCAGCACTCAGATGTCCCCTCCACTCTCCTTGTCAACTCACCAGCGTCATGCCCAGAAAGGCCATGCCCGTGTGTGTGAGCTGGTTGTTCCACAGCACCAGGGTCACTAGTCCCTTCCTCTGCTCCTTGAGGCCCTCGCAGATGTAGGCCAGACCTAGGGGAGGCTGAGGTCAGATCACTCCCAGGGTCCCCTGCCACCTGACCTTGGCCTGGCACTCAGTTCCCTGATCTGTCTCTCCAAGCTGCTTCCGATCTTTGCTCAAATGAGAATCTCCCCAGCTCAGGCGCCGGTTCACCTCGCCAGCTGCAGACTAGACATTTTACTTGTCTGTCTCTGCCCCACTGCTAGCTCTGAGCTGGAGCCCCTGCTGGGCTGAGGGCCTGTCACACGGTGAGAGACACCAGCCTCGTGGTTCTTCACAGGCCAGGGACACAGTCCTCCAGAGACTCCTCCCACCTAACTGCACCTCTTCTCTTCTCTCTCTCCCCTGGCAGAGACCAACCCATGGTCACAAATCCACATGCCTCCACCCCGGGAAGAGCACTGTGGCTCCCAACACCAAGTGCCTGAGCTCATTCCCACCTCAGGGGCTTGCTGTGTTCCCAGAGTCCAGATCGCTGTTCAGAAGCCTCCTCTGTGGCTCCTTCTGCCTGGCCTCCAGCTGACCCCTGATCCGAACAGGGTCGCTTCCCTCAGTGCACTTTCAGATCATAACTTGTCAATACCTCGCCCTCCAGGTGTACGCGGAGCTGTCCTGTCCTCCAAGCCCTCTGTACCCTACACAGGCCCCCTCTGGCTCCTCAGCCTGGCCCTGGCACTGTCTTGGCCACATCGTGAAGAACGGGCGCTGATTGACCCCTCACCTGAGTCCAGCACGTGGTTGTTCCGGAGGTCCAAGATCTGCAGGGAGCAGTTGAACTTGAGCAGGTTGCCCAGCTGAGCCGAGTCCTGCAGGCCGTTGAGCTTGTTGTCCGCCAGGTACAGCTCCCGCAGGTTCACGTTCATTTTCAGGGCTGTGGCTGGGGGAGCAGGCACAGGGTAGGAGGTGACTGGCCAGGCCCCGCCTAAGAGGCCCAGGCAACAGCCCCAGCCCAGCATGAGGCTGAGGGGCCCCATCTGTCCTTCTGGGGTCTGGGCTCACCAAGTAGCATGAGGGGCCGCCCCGACAGGCTGGCGTTCTCCAGGTGCAGCACAGCGAGACTGCTGCGGATGCGCAGGGCGCGGGCCACGAAGGGCGCTGAGTGGTCCAGCAGGGGTGTGTTGCG
The DNA here is from genome assembly GCA_004027875.1 of Aplodontia rufa. NCBI lineage: Eukaryota > Metazoa > Chordata > Mammalia > Rodentia > Aplodontiidae > Aplodontia > Aplodontia rufa. The sequence goes on from PVKS010016316.1 coordinate 21,805, forward strand.
GGCGTCCAGGTACTGCAGGCAGCTGGTCTGGGGGGGGCGGGCAGGTCAGGCCTCCCCAGCTCAGTGAGTGGTGAAGCGGCGAAGGCCAGCTGTCATCTGCTTTCACAGCTGGCGAGGGAAAGCTCAGCCTGGGGTCCCGCAGGCAAGCTCCGGATTCCTGTGGCAGGAACCTTCTAGACACCCCCGTGCCCTCTTGGCCCAGCCTTCCCACACATGACTAAAACGCCGGTGATCTCCAGTGGCCTCTCAAGGAGGAGTGAAGAATGGTGGGAAAGTGGTCTTGCAGGGAGAGGGGCAGGAGGGACCTGGGGGCAGGTACTTTTGGGCACTGGTTCCCGCTGCTGAGGTGCTAGGCCCAGCACCCCTCCAACAGCCCCAGTCTGAGGGCTTACGACTCAGGGTCTAAGGACTGGAAAAGAGCTGACGCCCTCTGTGCCTGCGTGCCCTGACCCTGACGGTGGCTGGGCAGGAGGCACCCACCTTCCGCATCATGTGAGCAGCAGCCTGCCAGCCCCGGGTGCCGATGTGCTTGTTGAAGGAGATGTTGAGGTGGGTGGCTGACTCGTAGTACTCGATCATGTCGAACAGGGCCGAGGCACCCTAGGGGCAGAGATGTGCACTGGGTTAGGGAGAGGTGGCCTGGGGAAGGCAAAGCGGGGCCTGCTACAGGGTCTGCCAGAGACAGGAGGGTTCTGGGCAGGCAGTGAGCCTTGGGAAGAGGAGGAGAGCCAAGCCCAGGAGGGAGGGCCAAGCCACAGCACCCTGCAGCCTGCACCCTGGTCAGAGCCGATGTTTCCCTTTGCTGCTTTCTGCCAGGAGGGACACTGTGTGGCCAGGGAAGGCCTGGGCACTGGCCGTCCAGCATGCCCCCACACTGTCTCTCTCTCAAATCCTTGGTCCCTGGGGACTTCCTGGTCTACAGAGGTGGGAACATCTGGTCCTCCAGGGGAGGCAGCTTTCTAATGGTTCTCAGCCTCATGTGCTGTAATCTCCAGGGCTCACTTCTGAGAAGGCACCCGGGGGCTACAGAGCTTCCCTCGCTCTCTCACCATGCCTCCCTACGGGGCCCCAATGTGCCCCTACCCTGGTCACATCACATCAATGTCTCTCTCTGGTCCTTCAAGAGGCCCTGCTCTTGCCTCAGCCACATGCTGTAGTCTAGGGTGCCTCCCCGTGGAGGGTCCCCACCCACCCAGGGACCCCTGCATCTGGGTGGTGGCAATATCTCACATCCTCATCCAGGTTTGTCTGCTCCAGGTCCACAACCTTGAACTGCAGCCTCTTGAAGACCTCTTCCAGGGCCTCGCACGTCTTGTAGTCGAGCTTCTCCCCTGGGAGAAGGTAGTAGCCGTGTGCGAGTGAGACCATGTGCCTACGTGGGCCAGGGTGCGCCGCCCAGGACAGAGAGCCCTGCCCTCACAACCTCGCACCCTGCCCCAAAACCTGCACCAGAGACTGAGCCCACCCGCAGCCCACGGCCCCAGCCTCCACGGGCGCACCTTTGAGGTCCAGGCAGTCGATGCGGTGTTCAAGGTCCTTCAACTCCTAAGAAAGCAGGGTGGGCTCTGGTTAAGGCAGTAAGAGACCCAAAGATGCCAGTCTGGCCCAACAGAGGGCAGCCAGGGGCCCCTGGCCCTGCTATTCCTGAGGTGAGGCAGTCTGTAGGGCGGGGCTGGGGGAGGGTGGCTGAAAAAAGTCCCAAAGGCTTCCAGGGCTGGAGCCTGAAGTGTGCCTCAGAGAGAGGGATGAGCCAGGCCCAGGATGAGAGGCAGGAGCCCTGGTGGGAAGGCTAACAGGGCCAAGGCCTCATGGAGAAGGCAGGAGGTCTTCCTAGCCCCTGCCACCCATGTTCCCCAAGAGCCTGGAGCTACAATGAAGCCCAGGATGGAGAGGTGAGACCTGCCCTGCCCTCCCCTGTGGCAGCCAGAGAGAGGCCTCTCCCTGGACCTGGCAGCACCTGCTCCTGGAACTCCTGCAGAACCCCCTGAGCCAGGCAGAGCTGGGCAGTGCACGTGGCTCTCCACAGAGCAACACCCTAGAAGCAACAGCCCTGGAACCCTCTGCAAGGACTCATCCAGAGGGAAGTCTGGGGGGACACGCTGTAGACATGGTCAGACCCCATCTTGTGCCCACGTCCCTCTCCACCAGTAACCCAGCCTCTTACAAATGTGCAGAAGAGGCCTGGGGGCCATCAGCAGTGGGGCCTCCTTTCACATCTGCATTGGAATTTTCTAAAATCAGGATATGCAGTGCTTGTGTGCTTCAACTTAGGAGAATCGTGGGCTTGGCTTTCTCGGGTGAGAATTTCCTCTGGGCTGACCAGTGCTGGAATGTCTCACTTGATGCAACTCCAGGCCTCTCTAACGCTCAGGAAGAGCCTGACTGAGGGTTTCTGAAGTTCTACTCACCCGCCTGGCTGAGTGGCTGGCTGGGAAGGCCAAGGACCCCATTTCCGTACCTGTAGCTGCTTGAGGAGCTTGGGGACCTGCCTGCAGTTCAGCTTCTGGCAGGCCTGCCTGTAGGCGCCGATCACCTCATCCACTGTCACATTCTGGGCTGCAGGCAGAGGAGCAGACTGTAAGCCCCTGCCTCGCCCCCACCCAGAGACCACCCAAGCCTTGCCTCCCTTCCAGGCCTTTTGTAGGACACTGCTGGCCCCGGGCAGGTGCCCTGGACACCCCCAAACCAAGTCAGTGCTGCCTCCAGGCCACACCTTGCTCCCAGCCCCTTCCCACAAGTACTACCCAGCTGGCAGCATGGAGCTCCTCCCTTAGCAGCTGTCTCCCCCACTACACTGAGAGCCCAGGAAGGGCAGGGCTGTAGCTGTCTGGAGTCACCACCATGTCCCCAGTATGCCCAACACAAGGCCAGGCTCAGAGCTGGTTTTTACTTTTTTTTTTAAAGAGAGAGAGGGACAGTGAGGAAGAGAGAGAAAGCGAGACCCAATTTTATTTAGTTTCTCATGTGGCTTTCGCTGCTCCAACACTTCGTTGGGCATGTGGTGTTGGGGTTCGAACCCACTCCTCGCGCATGCCAGGCAAGGGTGCAAATGCTGAGCCACTGCTCCAGCCCTGGTTTTCACTTCTGACAGAGGATGGAGGTTCACTTCAACCCTATGAGGAAATCCAAGCTCAGAGAGAGAAAGCGCCTCACCCAAAGTCACACAGCTGGCACAGCGCGGTTGGACTTGAACTTGGCTCCCAAAGTGCAATTTCTTGTGCCTCTGAGTCCCCACAGTGCTCAAGGACATGAAGTGGGGAAGGCAGACCAACAGCGCCACACTCCCGTTCCCAGGAAGCCACAGCCATCCATGCAGAGGGAAGGCCGGGCCTGCTGCAGGCACACATGGCCCTTTCTGGACATTTCGTAAAAATGGAGTCAAAGGCTGCAGCCTTTTACAGCCCCCCTCTCATTTAGCACAATCCCTGTCCCTGTACACTGCTGGGGAGCAGCGACATGGAGTCACCCCTCATGGTGTCCCTGTACCCTGCTGGAGAGCAGTGACGGAGTCACCCCTCATGGTGTCCCTGTACGCTGCTGGAGAGCAGTGACACGGAGTCACCCCTCATGGTGTCCCTGTACACTGCTGAGGAGCAGTGACACGATATCTCACTGCGTCACCCATTCGCTGGCTGGTATTTGCCCCATTTTCAGTGTGTGGCTACTGGAGAGAGAGGGTGGGGCCTCTGCCAGATCAGGTGGCAGAGACAAGGGACACAGGGCAGGCAGGGAATGGGACAAGCCCACGCTCACCGGCTGCCATCGGCTTCCAGCAGTCATCTCTGCATGGACTCTGCCTCTACCCATCCCTCTGGACCAAGACCAATACCCTGGGCCTCACAGGGCATGGCTCCATTTTCTGAGAGAGGAAACTATGGTGCAGGGAAGGCAGGCCACCTCCCTGGGGCCACGCAGCTACACCAGGCAGAGGAACATTTGGCCCCGGAACACTCGTCACTGCTTGGGTGAAGGTGGGGTGCTAAGCTGCTGGGTTGGGGTCATGGGGAAGAGACCAGCAATGGCCTCCCCAGGGGCCAGGAGTGGTGGAGCCTGGAAGCGGCTGCCCCATCTGCAGCCTGAGAGGAAGCTCTCTGGCAAGAGTTTGGGGGCCTGGGGGCTCTGGTGGGGACAGAAGCTGCCCCTGTCTGGCAAGGTGGTGCTCAGTACTTGGCAGCTGCTCAAGGGTCCAGCCAGCCCACTCGAGCCCTGGCCAGAAACCAAGCAGTAGCCATCACTAACTGGAGGTTGTTTTCACTAACTCAACTCAACTTGAGCCTCTCCTTCCTCCTCCACAACACAGGTCAGACAAGGAGAAAGAAAGTTAACAGTCCTTGACAGACCCTGCACCTTGTCACCAAAAGAAATGACAGACACTCACAACTGCCCCGAAAACTGCAGTGCCAGAGCTGCCGCCGCAGCCCGCTGCTCCATGTGTCACAAGCATAGCACCAGTACCCGACAGCCCCTTCCCTCTGTCTCTCTCAGCACTGGGGGCTGAACACAGGATCTTTACTCTTCACCACTGAGCCACACCCCTGGCCTGTTTTATTTTTTATTTTGAGACAGGGTCTCACTAAATTGCTTAGGGCCATGCTAACTTGCTGAGGCTGGCCTTGACGTTACGATCCTCCTGCTTCTCCTTGGCTCAGCCTCCCGAGTCCCTGCCACCAACATGCTAGTCCTACATTACAATTTTTTTTTAAAGATAAGAGGGAGACTGGGGCTGGAGTGGTGGCTCAGCCATATAGCGCTTGCCTGTCATGCGCAAGGACATGGGTTCAAATCCCAGCACCACATACACAACCAAGTGTTGGTGCAACAAAAACCAGACAAGAAACTAAAGTAAAATTGAATGTCTCCCTTTCACTCTTTAAAAAAAAAAGAGGGAGAGGGGCTGGAGTGGTGGCTCAGCAGTTACAGTGATTGCCTGGCATGCACGAGGTTGCAGGTTCGAACCCCAGCACCACATACACAACTAAGTGTCAAAGAGGGGCACATAAAAACTAAATAAAGTTGATTTTCTCATTCTTTCTCTCTCTCTCCCTCTCTTTAAAAAAGGGGGAAAAAAGAGAGAAAGACAGAATCAATCTTATTTATTTTTCCATCTGGCCTTTGTTTCTCTGACACCTAGTTGTGTAGGTGGTGCTGGGGTTTGAACCCAAGTCCTTGCTCTGGCCACTGATACTCCACTCCAGCCCCCTAGATTGTAAGTTTAGCTGTCTTAACTGGCATCCTTTGCAATCATATTTGATATGCTGCCTTTCATAGACTGGAGAAGGGGACCATAAGATTTACTGGACACCAAAGTGTAAGAATTAAGACCCTAGACAGGCACCTGCTTCAATAAAGGGCCCCCAAGTCTGCACGTACAGACACCTGGCGCACACCTGTAATCCCAGCTATTCAAGAGAATGAGGCAGGAGGATCACATGTTTGAGGCCAGCCTGGGCAACTTACCAAGACCCTGCCTCAAAAAAAAAAAAAAAAAAAAAAAAAGGGAGGTCTGGGGATGCAGCAGGGAAAAGCAAAACAACCCATTTGTCACAGGCTGGGGGTGGAGCTAAAGGCTAGAGCATGTGTTTCGCATGGACATGACCCAGGGTTCAGCCTCCATGTTAACAAAGCATACAGTCTCCCACCGCACAGCAAGAACAGCAATGATCCCTCCAGTTCCTGGCCACCGATGCCTCTGTGTGAGTGTGCCAGACACTGGCAGAGGGCAGGCAGAGAGCTGAGGAGCACCCAGCCTCACTTGTTCCAACACAAATCCCAATGTTGGTGGTGTGATGGCTTCTAAACCTGGCAGCCCATGGCACCCCCAGCTGCCATCTGACCACCCCTTGAGCAGGACATCAAGAAGGTTCAGAACTATAGTGGCTCAGCCTCACAAGAGTCACCGTTACTGCCAGAGCCTGGGCACAGGGAGATCACATCTGCCCACTCACTTTCAGGAGGGAAAACTGAGCTGGGGGTAGAAGGATCAGGCATCCTCAGAGAAGGCTGGGGGAAGGAGGCCCTAGAACAACTTGGTAACCCCTGGAGACAAGAATGACACTGCATTGTCAATCCCCTCTTCAAGTTAGGACAGACCCAACAAAGGAGCAAGAACAGGGCCCCAGACCTGGTCCACTACAGCACACACTCCGGCACAGCCCGCCCCTCCCAACAGCATCACCAGCGCAACCGCACACCAGGGGGCGTGTTTTAGGTGGCCAAGAAATGGCTATATTACTCATTATTATTTATTTGTGGATTAAGAAAGAACTGACAAGGGGCTGGAGTGGTGGCTCCACAGTCACCGCGCTTGCCTGGCGTGCGTGAGGATGTGGGTTCAAATCTCAGGACCATGTGTGCATTGAAGTGTAGAAGCAACGAAAGCCACATGAAAAACTAAGTAAAACTAATTCTTTCTCTGTTTCTCTCTCTCTTCAAAAAACAAAAACAACAAACTGACAATCAGGCGGGTGTAGTGGTGCACACCTGTAATCCCAGGACCTTGGGGAAGACTGATACAGGAGGACAGTGAATTTTAGGCCCTGTCTCAAAGTAAAATGGGGATGGGACTTAGCAGTAGCACTGGGGAAAAAAAAAGAACTGGTATATCAAAATACAACTTTATGGGCTGAAGCGGTGGCTCGGCGATTACAGCACTTGCCTGGCATGAGCGAGGACCCGAGTTCAAACCCCAGCACCACGTATACAATGAAGTATCTGAGCAACAAAGGCCACACGAAAAACTAATCACTTCCCTTGTGAACACCCACATTGGAGTACTGGACACTTCCATGAAGTGAGTTCCCCTTACCTCCACTTCAGAGGAGAGGAAACTGAGGCACAGGGCAAGTTCAATGGCTTGCTCAAGGTCACATGGCTAGCAGCTAGCCACTAGGCGCTGGCCCCAGTGCACTGGCCCCAGGACAGCCCTTCTACACATTTGTTCATTTGTGGTGTTGTGACCAAAAAAGGCATGTGAAGGTCTGATTCTGGGCACAAGAGAAAACAAGCTCCTCAGCCCCTGCCCGAGGTCCTCCAGTCTTGGGCCATCCCACCCACGTACTTCCACAGTCCTACGGGAGCCACAGGGGCTGGGCCTCCAGGGGGCTGGGAGTGAGCCTATGGACCGCGCAGCCAGCACCCCGCACTCGTGTGGCCGCCCTGACCCACACGGTCTGCGCAGCTCTGACCTGTAGCCCATCAGCTCGCCAGTTCACGAGGCGGCTGAGAAAGGAGTCCATGCGGGGCAGCTCTGGCTGACTGAGCACTGAAGCTCAGCAAGGCTGCTCCCGGGCCCCGCACCTGCACTCAGAGGGTAAAGGACATGCCCAGGGTGACACAGTAGTGCATGGCGGGTCCGCCTGCAGGGCCAGCTCTCACCCACCGGACACAGCACTGGCCCTGTCCAGATGACTCCCATGACCTATGTGGAAAGGCCACGTGGCTCCCAGTGCCCTGTTGGAGGAGGAGGGAAGCAGGTATCCCTGTTGGTCAGTTCCCAGCCAGAGGCCTCTTAAAGGGACAGGTTCCCAGGATCCAGGGACATGGCAGCAGGACCCACCTTCCCAGACAGGGTCAAACAGCTGAGGCAGGACTGCTGTGCCACTTTAGGCCCCTGCCAGGAAGAGCCCCTGTTCCACACAGTAAGTGTGGATCAATAAGTGTGGGGGAGAAGCTGTCTTCCGGAAGCCTCTCCAGCAGTCTGTTGGCTGGCTCCTAGGGGTGGGTTGGGGAGCACACCGCAGGGAACAAGAAGCCAAGAAGCACAAAGGCGCATTAGACCGCCAGGTGCTCTAGGAGGGGGCAGAGGGGCCTGAAGAGACTGCGGCTGGAATCTTTGCTGCCTCCCCTACGCACTTGGGACCCTAGTGGGCTTTGCCATGTCGCAGCCTGTGTGACCCACCTGAGATGTGGGTCTAGGGAAGGGGTTCAGGATGGGCTTTGGAGCCAGATTTTGTGGTGCAGGATTCTAAAAACACCTTGCCTATGAGCAAAGCGCTGACCCTTGTGCACATACTGCCAGCTCCAGAGTCCCTGTGGCCACCAGACAGACAGCTAGAGACCCTCCTGTCCTGTTTCCTTCCCCGCAGAAGGCCGCTCTTGTTCCCCACTAGGTCTCAGACAGGCACCCAAAAACATCTGCTGAGCAACCAAACGTGCGGAAGGCTGGCACACAGTGGCACAGCAGACGCAAGGGGCATTCACATCCAATGTTCTGAATTCCAGCTTAAGCAGGGGCTGGAGTTCAGTGGTTGTCAGGAGGGAAGAGTGGTTGAATGCGTGTGCTGGGGATGGAACTGCAAAGGTAATGGCTCAGAATAAGATCCAAGCTCAGATCCTCGCCTGTCAAGGTTGTGACAAATGATCCCTCTCTGAAAAGGACACCCTGTGGGGTCTCAGGAGATAAGGGGCATGCGGGCACAGAGAAGCAGCTGGCACCAACACAGTGGCAGGAGGCGCAGCTAGAGACCAGGATGATGGGAACTTAGCTGTGTAAGGTGCGATGCTAAGGATGCTCTCCACGCATGGTTTCCCCCAGCCAGCGGCCACCCCGCGGCCACCCCACGGGATGCCTAATTACCTCTCTGTTTTATAAGGGGAAGAGAGCCAGAGGGCGAGATATGCACCCAAGTCACAGAGCCAGGCCTGTCTTGTCTGAAACTGGAGCTGGGCTCCTGCTATGCTGACTGGCCTGAGGGGCGTGCAGGCTGTGGAGGGCCCTGGACTCTTGGCACGCTGGGCACTGGCAGGCAGGGCCTCACAGCAGGGGTCTCTGCGGCTCACCAGAGGCTAGTGCCTCCCTCCACTGGGACTCGCACAAAGCAACACAAGGAAACTGGATGCTGGGCATCAGGGCTCAGGTGGAGAGATGGTGCTCACATGTGCACAGAGGTGATGCACTACCATGAGATACAAGGACAGGTGGGGCACCAGGGGTGGCAGCTGCTCAGGCCATCCCTGCCAGCCTAAAGCTGGTGGGGACACAGGCACAGTCTCTCCCAGTGGAAGCCGCACGACCAGGAAGTAGCACTGTGGAGCAGGGGACAAAGGCAGGCTGTGCACATAAAACCACAGGCAGCAGTTCAGACCTGCTCTTCCCTAGACACGCTGTCCTGGCCAGAAGAGCTTTCCCACACCCCTGTCCACTGTGGGAAGCGCACCGACTCAGGAGGCCCTAGCCAGGGCTCAGGGACCCAGGTGATCTGATGGCAAACATACTCAGAACACCCACTCTGCAATGCAGGGGCCGTTTTGCTATTTTGGAAGAAAGGAGTCAGAGAGGGGCTGGCAGAGAGGGCTGGTCCCAGAGGCTCAACCATGGGGCAGTGGTCTGTGCCCTCATTCAGAAGGTGTGCCAGGTCCTGTACAAGCCTCAAATCAGTCCCTGCAGTGTCTTAAGTTTGGGGACACCAATGATACAGAGGTAAAGTGGCAGGGAACGATCCCTGGATGAAGGACAGTGTGACAGTATGGGGGTAGGTCACCTGCCTGGCACAAACCAGGCATCAGGAGATGGCTGCACACAGACAGGAGAACAGTGCGGGGTGATGAGGGTTGGTGACCCTGCAGGCCTTCAGTCTCCCTCTTCAGGAGTCAGGAGCTACAGCAAGGACCCAATGAGGTGCTGGGTCCTGGAGGAATCCTCTAGTCCTCAGGAGGAGGGACCTGACTGTGTCCCCATCAGGCAGGCCGCAGGACTGGCACACGGGAAGTTCAAGCAAGGCATTCCTGCGAGTGCCCCTTCCTTTTCGGACAGGCACCTCCCCTGACCTTCCATTGTGGTGGCAAACAGGTAGCCAGAGGCAGGACAGGGGAAGGTGGGGCTGCAGGTACTAAGGAGTTCACACCTGCAGTCAGGCCTGGGCAGCCCCCGCCACCCTGAGAGATGGCCTTTTAGTGCCCTCCTTTCCGAGCAGACTCAGAGGTGGGAGGCAGAAAGGGTCGAGACTAAAAGACCTAGGTCTGAGCTGACTTCAACCACACAAAGTTCACATTTTCTTAAAGGGCTAATTCTCTGTCACAAAAAAAGCAGCCATAAGCCAGGCCTGGGGCGCCGGACTGTAATCGAGCTACTTAGGAGGATTTCAGGTTTGAGGCTGGCCAAACAACTTAGCCAGACCCTGTCTCGAAATAATAAATTAAAAAGGCTAGGGGTGCAGCTCAGTGGTAAAGTACCCCTGGGTTCAATCCTCAGTACCCACCCCCCCAAAAAGGAAGCAGTCACAGATGGTACGCGAACGATGGGCATGGACGTGTTCATATGAAACTTACTTACGCGCTCTGGCAGCCGGCTTGGGCTGTCCCGTAAGAAACGAAGCTGGGGGAGCTAAAGGGGGCAGGGAGAGGAGCTTACATTCCTCTGCCAAGATTTATAGATATTACCATGCAAACCGCTCCTCCATTAGATTAAGAAAACCCAACCTCCCCCCAGCCGGGTGTAGCCCCCCGTCTGCCTGTCCTCAGAGGCCTCAGAGGGTGCTGCTTCCAGAGGGAGGACTTGGGCAGGCAGTCCGGACTTGGACCCATGAGGACAGTGGTGGGGAGGGTGGGAAAAAAGGGGGCAAATCTGACTTCAAGGCAGGCCGACTAGAGGATGGTGGGCTGCTGAGGGAGCGGATGCTGGCAGATGGAAACGGGCAGCGCGCAGGTCGACTGGACAGGGGAATGAAGGCAAGTATCAACCGCATGATTTCAAAAGGAAGGTAAACAATCGTTGTGGTATTTTCCAGAGCTCTCAAGTCAGACAGGTGGGGCAAGGGTGCAGCGAAGTCACACCCAGAAGTCAGGTCTGAGCTTTTGTTCACCAAGATAAACAACTGTCACCAAAAGTGGTGCTAGGGGCCTGGGTTCTTCTACACCACCTAGCAGCCCCCTGGCCTTGACCTCCTGGCACCTCTGCTGCATTAGCAGCAGACCCCCGGGGGCCTCAGCACTGTACCTGGCATACAGAAAGCCCCAGCCACTGCTTGCTACAGCTGCTAACACCAATCTGTGTCTACCACAGTCACTCTACTGCACAAGGGGACATGATCACCATCACTCTTGAGTCAGGAGTCCCCTCCTCCAAGCAGTCCTCCCCAACCCCGCAAGGCAGGGTCAGGCCCTACCTTTTGGACGCCCCCATTTCAGTCCTGTCTACTCTGAGCTCATTATCTGGACCCCAGTGTGTCTTTCTTGTGGGACTGGGAGCTTGAGGATGACAGCACGGGGCGGTCTATGGTCCACACTGATCCCCACACTGCCCAACGTGGGGCCAGGCACAGAGAAGGTGCCAAGACAGGGTGAGCAAAAGGAGGAGATGCTCCCGTCTGGCCCTGAGGTTGGGTAGGGGAGCTCTGACCAGGAGGGCCCCAGGCTGCTCAGGTTAGAAGCATGGCTCCAAGGCCCCTGAACCAGGAACCCACAGAGGTGAGAGGGATGTGGTCCAAGAAAGCACTCACTTTGTGAACCCTCGAAAGTTACCAGCACAGGACAGCGTGAACTGCTATTTAACCTGGTCCCTAGTGGCATCTGACAAATGCTTTCACGCTGCATCTTTAATTCACATCCTAACCTGGCAGAGTGGACAGGCCCACCACCACTGTACAGAGGGGAAACCGGCCCAGCCACCCCCCCCCCCCGTGTTCTAAGATTGAGCCCACTGGAGATGCAGACAGATCATTCTCAAGACCTGAGAATGATCAGGACCTGTCCCTGTTCCACCTTGGTGTCCCAACGTTCTGCAGGCCCTGGCTTAAGGCAGGACAGATGGGTTGTGGAGGCCTGGAAACGCAGCCTTCTCTAACCTCAGACGGCAAGGCTGCCAGAGGGGTTTGTTTCTCCTCTGAGCTTCCGAGCTCCGTGCTGGCGCAGACACACATCTGTGCTGTCCACATGCCCAGATGTCCCTTTCCCATGCTGCTCTGGGCACAGAACAGAGCCTGGGGGCCCACAGACACCCTGTAAGGCTCAACTCAGCTGGCTTCCTACTGCAGCACCTTTGCAGAAGGGCCCCCGGGGCAGACCTAGGGACCCACCTTAGACCTCAAGTCCAGGCCCCAAGGAAGCCCCCAGCAGGGCCTGAGCAACCAGAGGCCCCTTACGCTCAGGAAGCACACCGCTTTTCACCTCTGGACGCCCACCACGTGCCATGCTGGCCACCTAGGAGGCTCTTTGCTGGGGGAGCCCTGGGAGGTGGCATCAGCTTTCTTGGGGATGGGGTGGGGAGGCGCTGCCAGTCTCCACCCTGCCCTCAGGCTCCACCCTGACTTGCTGTCCACTCTAGGGCCCGGCGCCCACCCGCCTGCTGACCTCCTCCCTGCGCAGTCCTTTGTTCAGATGTTTCTGGGCCTACACCACCTCATGTCAGAGGCCCCGAGGGGAAGGTCTCCAGACCCAGAGTGGGGTCCAAATCCAGTCTGTGCTTCCCACCCCACCCCTCCCAGCAGTACGGCCCTGGGGAAGGGAACCAACACTGCTCTGCAGCAGAGCCACCTGTCCCTCAAGCACGGGCTGCATCTCTTGACGACGCATACCCGCCTGAGAGGGAGGCATTATCTCCTCACTGTGCAGAGGAGGCTAGATGAGGGTGACCTGCCCAGCCACGTCCCGGTCCTGGGTCCTGGGCTGGCAGGCTGGCTCGGCTCACCCTGGGCCCCTGGGTGGGCTCCTGTGCTTCCCCACCTCCACTTTCTAACAGGGCCTGTTTGAGTCCATTCCCAAAAGGAAGAAGCCGAGGCTCAGAATTCTTTAACAACCTGATTCTTATTATGAGAGAAATGCAAATTAAACGAAAGTATATACTAAGGCATGTGCCCCAAACCCAGCATCTTGGGAGGCCAAGGCAGAAGGATCTCAAGTTTGCAAGACCCTGACCCAAAAGAAATAAGTGGGGCTGGAGCACTGGCTCAGCAGTTACGGTGCTTGCCTGGCGTGCACTAGGATGTGGGTTTGAACCCCAGCACCACGTACACAACGAAGTATCAGAGCAAGAAAAGCCACATGATAACTAAAGTTGATTGTCTTTCTCTGTCTCTCTCACTATCCCTCTCTATTAAGAAAGAAAAAAAGAAAAGAAAAAATTACAAAGATACCTTTTTCTTTTTTTCTGGGGACTGAGCCCAGGGGCACTTAACCACTGAGCATGGAGCCACATCCCTAGCCCCTTTTCTATTTTATTTTGAGAGAGGGTCTCCTTAAGTTGCTAGGGCCTTGCTAAGTTTCTGAGGCTGACCTTGAACTTCCGATCCTCATATCTCAGCCTCCCAAGTCCCTAGGATTAAAGCTGTGTGCCAACACACCCAGCTGAGATGTTATTTTTATCTACAGACCTCCAATGATCCAAAGCTGGGAAGCACATGCTGCTGTCAGGCTAGGGGAAGCCAGCTCACCTACAGGTGGCTGCCGAGTGTGAAAGCCAGTATGACCCTTTTAGGGATGATTTAACAAGACCAGTCCAAAGGACAAATGCAATACCCTTTGATCCTGAAACCCCCTTCCTAAAGACTCATCCTACAGATACACCTGCCTGTGCAAAATATTACATGTTATATGGTCTCCTTCTGTACTGCTGGCTAATGCAGAACTGGAGCCAACCCCAGTATCCAGCAAGAGACCACGGTGCATCTGTGCAATGAAGTTCCCGTCACAGAGCACAAGGACACTCTCTCTGAGCCAGCAGGGAACATCCAGGATATGTAAGATGAAAACTGAAAGGGGCAGAACAGCACACTTGTGAATGCTACCTGTTATGAAATAAAGGGGGAGGCTGTGCAGGGTGCTAGGGGTGACACGGAGCTGGGCTCTTCACTGAGCACCCTACCAGTCACCCGCCACATGTGCAGCCACCAGACAGCACAGCCCCAAACCAGCTACCTCCCCAGTGGTCTTGTCCTGGGCCTATGGCAGATGACAGCGGATGACTGGAGACAGCTGCCCTGGGGTTGAGTGCTCCCATCATTTCAGAAGCAACTTAGAAAAATTCATAGTTAAGTAGTCTTGGGGTTGGGGATTTAGCTCGGGGGCAAAGCGCTCGCCCAGCATGCGCAAGGCACAGGTATCTGTGATCTGCTGCCACAAAATGGGGGTGGAGGTAGCAAGAGAATATAGTTATTGGCCACAAGCTGGTCGCTATTAAAGCTGGAAAGTGGGTGCTTTGGGCCTGTTGTACTACTTTTGTAAATTGGAAACTGCCCATTAAAAAAAAAAAAAAGTTCAACAAGGGGGAAAAAAAAGCAACTGTTCAGAACTGGTGGCCCCAGGAGCCAGAGGTGGCATAAGGCTGGGAGGGAAAATCGACACTCAACTACGGAGCAGCCTGGGTCAGGCAGAGGCCGCCTTTTGCAACACCCTCAATTATAAAGCCTCAGTGGCAGCCACCCTGGGAGGCTCCTTCGAGCCCAGCACGTGCTCAGTGAATGGGAGCTGCAGGAGGGAAGGACTTGGAGCCCATACTGAGGGACAGCTGGAAGGAGGGTTGTCAAAGGAGCACAAGCCTGCGACTGCAGCGGGGAGCCACCAGCAGCCATGTTCTAAGCCACTCCCACAGTGCCCCAGCCAGTGGTGGAGGAGCAGGACCCCCACCCAAGGCAAAAAAAGAGGAAGTGGAGAGGTGACATAGTCAGTGACACGCATTCCCCAGGGACCTTTCTCTTTCACTGCTAAGCCTTCAGGGTCGGCCTCCTATTTGAAACTCCAACGTCTGCTTGTGGCTACTCACTGCTCAGGAGGTGGCCTTGCAGGCCCAGGTCACTCGCTACTCCTCAGGCCCCAGGCTGCCCCACCCACTCGCCCTGGAGAACTTTCTCCACACCAGACCGGGTGTTCCACAGGGTGTTCTGGGGAACGGTGGCTGAGGGCCAGCCAGGGATGGAGGTAATGTGCCCACACAGGGGAGGGCAGCAGCTGACTGCTCACTGATGGGAGGAGGCCCGCCAGGGATTCTACTGGGTCAGCTGTTCTGAAGAACATCACCTGGGATTCCTCAGGAAAGTGAAGGGATGCTGGTGGCATTACTCTTCCAATGAACAATCACTCACGCTCCTGCCAGCCCATCAGCAGCTCAGTAACTCAGAGGGACCTGGGGGCCATGGGTGACTCAGGAAACTGAAGGGCTCAGGAGCTAGCGCTCTTCCCAATAGGGTCTGGCCACCGACTGTCAGTCCACACGATGCCAGGTCAATGCCAGTGACGACAATGAGCGCTGACTTCCACACACCTGCCAGGTTCCCAGCCTCACTCTTGCAACCTGGCCTACAAGTTGCGCTGGGCCGAGAGGCCGAGAAAATCCTCTGGCTGCGCTATCCAGCTGTAGTCGGGAGCAGGGACAGGAGACCTGGTGAGGACGTGCTGGGACACCAAGACCCCTCCTCCTCACTGTTCCTGCCATTCAGACAAGAGCAGGCTGTCAGCTTACAGTGACCATGCCGTAAAGCAGGCCAGGCTCTGCCACAGACCTGCCCTGCACTGTGTCCTCTGCACTGAGAGTGGCCCCTCAGCCCTCCTTGCACACAGCACTTGGCCAAGCCTGCGAGCTCCTGCACTCACTCTGCAACCCTGGCCGCCTGCAGCCCCACCCCCAGCCCTCCCCTGCAGAGCCACTGTCCTGGAGCCAGGGCTACCCAAGTCTAGGATGTCACTGTGGTGTCTCAAGCAAACATCTCTGAGATGGAATGAATGTGCTGCTTCGCTCTGGGAAATGGAGACAGAGCCCTCCCCGCTTCTCTCCAGAGAGCCACAGCACAGGGGAAAAAGCAGCCACGCTGTGACCTGGCAGGGAGGCCTGCTCAGGTGAGGCTGTGATGGCCAAGGGACTGTGACCCTGCAGCTTTCTACGTGCCAAGAGCTGTTCTTCTCTGCCCCTCCTGGGAGCCAGTCCTATAGGCCAGGGCATCAGCAGGGAGGTGGGAGGCTGCAGACGGCAGGTGTGCCCTCCGCCACCCACCTCGTGCACTGATCTTCCAAGCCTGACAAGACAGACACTTCTGGCCACAAGACACCCACCAAGTGAGACGGAGGAAACGAGGCGGGTCACGCCACAGCTACCTGCTGCCTGCCATGGAAAAGAGTCAGGCCTTGATCCAGTCTCCAGCTCTGCAGCCTGCACCAAGTGCCTGAGTCCCAGCCGTGTGACAGGCACCTTTTCAGCATCATTCCCACGAATGACAGCAAACACACATCACCCCACTTACTCTTCCCAACAACTCTAGGAGGTAGGACTCGCCCTCACGTTTCAGTGGGGATACTGGGACCTGGGGAAATAAGGAACCCCCTAGGATCAGAGCCAATAAAGGGAAGGGCTGGGACAGTGCCTAAACATGTGCTCACTGACCACTGCTCTGGTCACCACCCCTCCCCCACCGTCCTCAGAGAGGGGACCTGAGGCTCAGGGAGATGGTGCTGAAGACACATGTCGCCCAGCAGCCAGGCTGACTGCAGAGCCCACCCTGCCAGGCCTGGGGGTAGGGGTGGCCGCACCTTCTGGGACAGTGGAAGGTGCCAATGTTCTCCCCTCAGCTGGCCACCCATCCACCAGCCCTGCCACCTTACTCTCCCCCAGTCACTGGTTTGCTTCCTTAGACCCTTCCTCAGGCTGCAGCTGGGCTGGCCCGACTCTCACACCTCTCCTTCTGGACAGTGAGCCTGTGATGCTGCGCCAGGCATGTCCTGGCCACTGCTGTGTCCCCAGCATGGGACTGGGCAAGAGCTCAACCCTGGTCGAATGAATTCCTGAACCACTACAAAAACACAGCGCTGTGCTGAGTGAAGACTAATGCCACCACAGAGCACAAATGCCCCCAACTGTCCCTAACCTGGGGCTTTCTGCAGAGAAGCACGCAGGGTTGGGGGCGTGGTTCTTCTGTGCCCTCCATGAGCTCCCAACTGGAAGGAGCTCCCCAAAGGGAGCTGAGCAAGCTGGTGACTTCAAGCCTCGTGATGCGAAGTACCTTCTTAACACATGAAACAGAATGACCTAGGGAGGGCTGAGCCTACTTGGGTGCCTACTGAGCCAGGCCCCCTTCTCTGAAAACTGCCCTGCCACAAGGGCGAGCTGCCCTCTGTGGCCCCACTGGACAAGGAGGAGGCAGAATATAGCACAAGCCACTGCACCTGGGCTAAGTGGCCCTGTCCAGCTAATGGCCATGCTGTGTGGCCTACACACAGCCCAGCAGGAGACGAAACTCTGAAGACAGAAAGAGGAACAAGGAATGCATATGGCTGGGGAAGGGCACCAAACCCAGTTCCTGCCAGCTCCGGAGACCCCTGGGGAACTGCAGAGGCTGTCCTTCTTTTTTTTTTTTTTTTTAAAGAGAGAGGGACAGTGAGAGAGACAGAGAAAGAGAGAAACAACTTTATTTAGTTTTTCACATGGCCTTAGTTGCTCCAACACTCAGTTGTGTACGTGGTGCTGGGGTTTGAACCAGGGTCCTCGTGCTTGCCAGGCAAGCGCCGAAACCGCTGAGCCACCGCTCCAGCCCCCAGAGGCCGTCCTACTAATAAACACCTCCTTCACGCCACACAGCCGCAGGGGGTCTGGCCCTGACAGCAGCAGGCACCGGCTCTCATGGTTGAGCCTCCTCACCTGGAAAACGGTGCCAGTGACATACAAGCACATGTGCACGGGCACACACGACTTCCAGAAGCGCCAGAGAGGGCAGCTGGTTGAAGTGTTCATTAGCACAGGGCTGGTGCCTCATGCACAGCTGCCACCGTCATCATAGACCAGGGCCTGGCATATCAGCCGGGGACCGAGGAGCCACAAGTAAACAAAACTACTGGCTACAGCCACAGGCTCACCGAGCACCTGCCCCCACGCCACAGCCTGTGCCCTACCTCGGAAACACTGGTCACACCTTCTCATTTGCCCGAAGATAAATATTTACCCAGGGCTGGGCCCCAGAGGGTGCAGAGGTACAAGTTCGGGAGTGAATGAGTGTTAGGAGAGTGAGGAGCAGCAGGAAAAAAGAACAGCCCAAGGGAGTGGAGGGAAGAGATGCAGGCTGGGGCAGAGGAAGAGCCAGGCCAGGGCGGACGCCGCCTCCACTCAGACGGGCAGAAACTGCTCCTCAATGCACCCACCTGCAAAGTGGACACAATACTTCCTGTCTCGCAACTTTGCTAAAAGCATAGAGCATGCAGGACGTAGCACTCTGCACCGCGCCACCAGGCAGGCTCCACTGTCATCTTGCAGGGCAGGGGCCGGGCTTGGCGTCTGGCTGCCCAGGTCTGACTTCCAGATTTATCACTGGTGAGCTAGGTACGTGGGACCTCACCCTCTGGGGCTCAGGGTCCTCCTTTTCCTGGGAAATGGGGTGATGATTCCACCTGCTCTGCGGCACAGCGATGGGACAGGGCTCAGTGACACAGCCTGCACACAGAAGGTGCTCCACAACACCAGTGATTCAGACCTGCTATTGGCCAGTGGGCCCACAGCTCCCCACACTGCCCTAACTGCTCCTTGGGACTCAGTGTATGACTCTGGCATAGCCAGCCTGTGGTAAGGATTCGCACAGCCACCTGTCTCGGGTTCCACAAAAGAGCACTCTCGCCAGCACTGCAGCTCCCAGAGGGCCCAGGGCCTCATACTTCTCTGCAGGTAGCTGGGGGAGTGTGCAATTGGGCAATGATCCTTCTCTATGACCTTCCCTGCCACAGAGCCCACAGCCACAAGTATCACAGGGGCTCGGGCTGTCGGGAAAGGGCTAGGTAAGCACCAGATACCAGAATCCATTTCTTCCTCTCAGCTCCAGATGCCTGAAGGTTGGGTGTCCGAATAACAAACCCAACAGATGCCTCACCGAGCCCCTGCTCTGTGCCACACACAGTGGTGCTGGGGCCGCAGTATGCAAGACAACTCCAGTTCTGTCCACAGGGGACTTCCAGTCCAGTGGGGAGACAGACCTGTCCCCAGGCAGTGGCAAACCAGAACGGGCAGGGATGGTGCAGAAGAGCCCAGGTCAGTGCTTCACCGAGCCTGGGTGCCAGGAGGGCTTCCGGGAAGAGGGGCCATCTAACATCTGCTGGAGAGCAGGAGCTCCTAAGTCTCTGCTGAAGGAAAGAGGTGGGAAGGGGACCCCTGGAAATGAGTAGGTGCTCTCCAGGTAAAAAGAGGAAAACCCAGGGTTGGAGAGGTGGCTTAGTGGCATAGTGCTTGCCTGGCATGTATGAGGACCGGGGTTCAAACCTCAGCACCATGTACACAACTGAGTGTCAGAGCAACAAAGGTCACAAGAAAAACTAAAAAAAAATTGATTCTCTTTCTCTGTACCTCTCTCTTTAAAAAAAAAAAAAAAGAAAGAAAGAAAGAAAAGGGAAGAACAGTGCGCTGCCATTGCCCTGTGAAGCTGAACCCACCCAGCAACTACAACCAGCAACCGCGCTCTCAGCTACGGGCCTACGGAAATTCCTGCGCATTCCCAGAGGAGGCGCATTAGAAGGCTCACTGCTACGTGAAATCAGAAACTGCCCAAATGTCCACCAGCAGCAACACGGCCAATCCAGGAGTGAGCATGGGACAAAAATGCTGTAGAACAAGCCCAGTGTGGTGGCACATGCCTGTAATCCCAGGGACAAGAGGCTGGGGCAGGAGGATCGCAAGTTTGAGTCTAGCCTCAACAACTTAGCAAGGCCCTGTCTCAAAAAGGGCTGGAGATGCAGTTCAGTGGCAAAGTGGCCCTGCGTTCACTCCTTGGTGTGTGTCAGTCAGTAAATGAATAAAGTCTACACAGACGAAAGACTACATGGGCGAAACTGGGAAACCATGTCCAGAAAGCAAGCATGACCCAGGGGTCCACCCACTGCAACGCCATTCTCACAAAACTTGAAAACAACCAAACTAAACATCATATAACTTTACAAAACGAAAATGAGGTGTGACAATCACGACAATAAGTGCTCAGCAGCCAGTGTGTTCCAGTCGCCCACCCAGAGATAGGCGACTAACGGCCATTCTCACCCTCAAGCTGGGCAGTGAGCTCAGGGATCTTCGTTGCGTTACACTTGTTAGGTTGTTGATATCGACTTCGCATGCCGAGAACGGAAGAGTCATGATTTAAAAAGCAGGAGGGGCTGGAGCAGTGGCTCAGCGGTTACACACTTGCCTGGCATGCGTGAGGACACAGGTTCCAACCCCAGCACCACGTACACAACTAAGCGTTGGAGCAACGAAAACCACACGAAAAACTAATAAAGTTGACTCTCTTTCTCACTCTCTCGTGCTCCCTCTCTTTCTTTAAAAGTAAATAAAATAAAGAGCAGAAGGAAGTGGCACGTGCCAGGCTCGACACAGAGGACGGATGGCACCTTCGGGGAACTGAAGGTCACTCTCAGGGTCAAATGAGGCACTTGAAGAGGGTTGCGGAGGGGCTGCAGAGGTGGCTCAGCAGTTACGGTGCTGGCCTGGCGTGTGAAAGAACGCAGGTTCAAACCCCAGCACAACAAACACAGCTAAGTGTTGGAGCAAGGAAAGCCACATGAAAAACGAAACAAAATTCATCTCCCTCGTGACTGTCCCTCTATCTTTATAAAAAAACATAAAATAAAATAGAAAAGGGTTGCTGAGCTGCTGGAGCTCAGCGGTTACGATGCTTACCTGGCATATGCACACAACTAAGTCAGTATCGAAGCAACAAGAACCACATGAAAAGCTAAATAAAAATCTTGACCCTGTGTTTCTCTTTTACTGTCCTGCTTTCTTTAAAAAAAAAAAAGAGGGACGGAGTTTGTTGAGTCATTTGAGGCAGGGCGCCCCTGGATCAATCCCCGGTACTGCCAGGGAAAAAAAAGAAGCAGACACCACCACCAACTCTCATGAAGTCTGTTTGGGAACTGAAGAACATGTCTGTCTTTCTCTCTCCTTTCCAGGTGTTGAAGAGTTGAAGTGAACCCAGGCAAGCACTCTACCACTAACCTCCAGCTCTTTTAAGCTTCTGAACTGCTCGGGTCCTCCTTGGACTTGAGAGCCCCTCGTGTCAAGCTCTGGAGGCGCTGGGACTGCAGGTGGGCTGCGTGGGGCAGACTTATTCATTCACTTTTTTTTTTTAAGAGTCTTTTTTTTTTTTTTTTTTTTTTTAGAAAGAAGGCAATGAGAGAAAGAAAGAGACAGAGACAGAAAATGAGAATCAGCTTTATTTACTTTTTCATGTGGCTTCTGTTGCTGATACTTCGTTGTGTACATGGTGCTGGGGTTCAAACCATCAAGCATGCCAGGAAAGCCCAGAAACCACCAAGCCAACGCCGCTCCAGCCCTGAGTCAAACGTTTTTTTAAAATATTATTTTTAAAAAGAGACAGTGAGAGACAGCGAAAGAGAAAATAAATTTTATTTAGTTTTTCACGTGGCTTTCATTGCTCTAACACTTCATTTGTACGTGGTGCTGGAGTTTGAACTCGCGTTCTTGCACATGCCAGGCAAGCACCATAATTGCTGAGCCACCACTCCAGCCCCCGAGTTGACTTTTTAAAATTTTTCATCTGGCTTTTGTTTTTCTGATACTTAATTGTGCATGTGGTGCTGGGGTTCAAACCCTGTCTCCGTGCATGCCAGGCAAGCACTGTACCACTGAGCCACCTCTCAAGCCCCTATTCATTTACCTTTTTTTAAAAGGTGGCGGGGGTGGGGTGGGGGCTGGAGCAGTGGCTTTGGTGGTTATGGCGCCTGCCTGGCACGCGCAAGGACATGGTTTGAACCCCGCACCACAAACACAACAAAGTATTGGAGCAATGAAAACCAGGTGAAAGACTAAATAAAATTGATCCTTTCAATCACTGTCCCCCCCCCTTTTTTTTTTTAAGAGAGGTACAGTGAGAGAGCGAACGCGCGCGAGAGAAAGAAAGAATCAGTTTTATTTAGTTTTTCACATGACTTTCATTGCTCTGAGACTTTGCTGTGTACATGGTGCTGGGGTTTGAACCCACATACCCATGCATGCCGGGCAAACACTGTAACCGCTAAGCCACCGCTCCAGCCCCTGTCCCTCTCTCTTAAATAAAAAGAGAGAGAGAGAGAGAGAGAGATGGGGGAGAATCAATTTTATTTTTTCATCTGGCCTTTGTTTCTCTGACACTTGTGCATGTGGTGCTGGGGTCTGAACCCCGTCCTTGTGCTTGCCAGGCAAGCACTCCACCACTAAGCCACCGCTCCAGCCCCTAATCATTTACTATTTACCAAAGGATAAATGGTGCAAACAGGTCTGGTCCCTGCCCTTGAGGACTAACTGCTAGGTAGGCAAACAAATCATAAAATTAAAAACTACATATTACAAGAAGAAAAATTAACAGGAAATATAGTAGGTATACAAATGTAGATGAGGGAGTAGTTAGCAAAGACCCATAAGAAAAAGGAACATTTATAAAACCCCTTTTATCCTAGGGGTGGTACACAAAAATGGTTACAGTGAGCTTAAATGATTATTATGTTTTTAGAGGTTTTGTTTTGTTTTGTTTTTTAAGAGAGGGACAGTGAGAGAGACAGAGAGAGAAACAACTTTATTTAGTTTTTCACATAGCCTTAGTTGCTCCAACGCTTAGTTGTGTATGTGGTGCTGGGGTTTGAACCCGGGTCCTCGTCCTTGCCAGGCAAG
>PVKS010016317.1:0-44212 GCA_004027875.1 Aplodontia rufa
CCATCACACATTCACTCTGAAGAAGGGATTTCATTCGTTGTCAGTTCCCTCTTCTCTGGTCAGCTCTCTGCCAGCCAGAGCAGAGAAGATATTCAAATGCAGTCTGCAAACACAGGGCTGGCAGAAGAAATCCAGAACAGATTCCTGTGGACATTTGTCTTCCCCCTCCCAGGAAGCCTCTTACTTCTCCTATAATTGAATCTGATGAGAGAAAATACAGATATTGATGGAGCAGAAGGCAAGCTGAACCTTTGCTTGTCGCCTTATTGTTTATTGACTCATAAGTTACCTGCCTCGAAACAAATATAATAATGAAGCAATTATCCTATGTCCCTCAGGAGAAGAAAGTCAAAAAAAAAAAAAAGAAAGAAAAAAAGGTCCATGATATATTATATCCTGCTGCTTCAGTTTACACAGGCTGCCTAAATTCACATAGTCGTAGTGGCAGCACTAAGAATGCAGTTGGACAATCACGTGTCACTGAGAATGTGATTGTCATTTTTGTCTTTTATGCCAGCATTTCTCAAAATCCCATGGCCAAAGGAAACACCTAGAGATCTGTTAAATGGCTGATTCTGATTCCAAAGCCATGGCACAGCCCTGAAATTGCCAAGATGTTGCCCATGCAGCTGACTCTCAGACCACGCTTCGGGTACCATGGTCCCTGCACACAGGGTCTGGCATCCATTTCAAGTACACAGCCGTTGTTTCCGAGAGGCCTGGGTAAGGGAGCTTTCTTTCTCAGATATATTTTTTTGCATCAATTTTTTTTTTATTCAATAGACATGGTCTTACAATTAGGAGGGGTTCACCATCAAACAATCGAGAACAGCAGTGTAATGTCAGAATAAGCCAATACTGGTGCCAGACCATGGTTTCCCCCCTTAGGGTTCCCCATGGTTCCATGTTTCACTTTACTTAAGCCCCAAGTTAGTTGGACTTCTTGTGGAAGTTAGAGGTTCCCCTCAGATTAGATTCACCCATACTACCTCCCTCTGGTCACCTTGATGTCCTTCCTATTTCCTTCTCCCATCCCTACGTCCCCCAGGAATCTTAGCACAGTTTCCCATGATCATGTAAGAATTCATACATGTTGAGTTAATTGTTAGGTTAGCCATCTAATGAACTGTTTCCCCTTATATTCTAGCTTCCACAAATGAGAGAAAACATTTGACCCTTGAGTCTCTGAGTTTGAGATACTTCACTTAGCAAAATTTTTTCCATCTCCATCCATTTGGCTGCAAATGCCATAATATCATTTTCTCTAATAGCCTAGTAGTATTTCATTGTATATATGTACCACAGTTTTTGGATCCATTCATCAAGTGAGGGCATCTGGGTTGGTTCCATAATTTAGCTATAGTAAATTGGGCTGCTATAAACATTGATTTTATTATGAACATGAGACATATACAAATGTTGAAAAAACAACATGACCAACCTGTATATCCACCAACCCGATTCAAGAACCGCCGTGTCCTCTTCATCCCCCTTCGCCTCTCAGCCTCTCTGAGCCTCTCTGGGCCTCCCTTGCTCTATTCCCCACATTATCATCTTCTTTCCCCTCTCCTCTTTCCCCTTCCTTTGCTCCCTCCTTTTCTCCCTTGCCCACACTTCTTCAATCAAATGAAGTTTCATATCTTAATACTTCACTTCTAAGTAATCCATCATGTATTTCCTAAAAATGAGAATAATTTCAATGCAAGTATTACACTTCAGAAAATAACTAATTCTAATTCTATAACATTAATAACCAGTCCCTTTTCCTTGCCCAAAAAAATGCCTTTTAGACCTACTTTAAAATAAAAAATAAAGATGCAAAAAGGTTCAGGAATTGTCTTGATTGTTATAAAATAGTCCTTCAACTTTTGGCTTGTTTTTTTTTATTATTTTTTCCTTCTCTCTGTTTTTATTTGTTCATTTTTATTTTTCCATGAGTTGACTTTTTGAAAAATTCAAATTGTCTTTGAGGATGTCACATAGTCTATATTTTTCTAATTGTCTCCCTTGTAGTTATTGAACTTTGCCTTTCATTGAAAACTCTGACTACATGCTTGAATGTACTCACGTTAAGCACTGATGACGAGCAGAGCTGGCAGATGTGAGGAACTTTGCGTAGCATTGTAGCAGGTAGCTCCTGTGATCAGTTCGTGCCATTAACTGTGTCCATCGGGTTTCCGTAATAACCACTAGCTCTCTCTAGCATAAAAATGCATTTTCAGGCCTGGAGCTGTGGCTCAGCAGTTATAGTGCTTGCCTGGCATGCGTGAGTACAGGAGTTCAAACCCCAGCACCACATATACAATGAAGTCTCGGAGCAAAAAAGCCACATGAAAAATGAAATAAAACTGATTCTCTTTCTCTATCTCTCTCTTTCACTGTACCTCTGTCTTTTAAAAAAATACATTTTCCCCTTTGCATATTGCAGTCTGTGATTATTCTATAAGGTGATAATTTAGCCAGAGGTGAATACCCTGCTTCCAAACACTCTATCTTTGGCTTTAGCATTGATTGCTGATGTTAACTAACTTCAATCAGTGAATCGTTGGATTCACTGGCAACTGAAAACTGGAGATTTTCTTTTTATTATTATTATTATTATTTGTTCAACAGAGACTTACATATTTGAGGGAATTGTTACATATTCATGCATATATGGATATTGATGAAGTAAGTAAAGGCCAACCCTAGTCTAGGGTCTCCCCTCTTCGACCACTCCCTGTTTCCATTCTCCTCTGCTTTACCACCATGTTGTAGACAGAACTAAGCCTATACACGCTTTTCTAATTCTCTCATTCCCTCTAAATACATTATTAACCAGTATTTCTCAGTGATAAAGTCAGGCCTTTTTCATACCCTCCCCTACCCCTCCACAAAGAACATTTCACACATTATAATTAACTATAGTCATTATTTTTTGATGTTCTAAATGTCTCCAATGTTCCCAGGAAGAGGCCCCTCAGGCTGATTTTCTGTCCCTCGGACATGATCTCATTAGTCTTTGAGCACTTTCTTAGTTTGCGAAACAAGATGTCTTCAGGGTCCACCTGGCTCTTACCCAGCTCATACCTGGAATCAGCCAAAGGGCCCTGGCTGTCTTCTGTGGAGAATGACACTTAACACCACAACCCACACCCTGGGTCTTGTGTTGTGGTTTCCAGCCTTGTTCAGAGGCAAAAGTTAGAAATGTATTTTTTAAATTAAGTTTATATTGCTATTTCTAACTTGAATTAAAATTATAGGAATTTTTTAATGTTACGTTATATCTCTTATTAAAACTTCACTACATTTTCTTATTTACTTTGACCTATAATATATTTTAAATGGTTTCCAGCCTACAATTGTTACCGCTAACAATAAACTACTATGTGAAGGTTAAGATTTCTCTGCAGTCCTTTTTCCCTTACAAAAGATTCTACTAAAGTTGTATAAAGTAATAGATTCAAAACTTATGTGAAATCATTATTTTCTCTGCCAGTTTTATATAGTTTTTTCCACACATGTTCAATTTCAGTTAAGCTTTTAAATGTGTCAAGCATCCATGGTTCAAAAGTCAAAACTGGATTCTCACAGAAGTCTTTATCCGTTTCCATTCCCCCCTCCCACCCATTCCCCCTTACTGACAGCCATTTTTACTAATTGCCAGTCTATCTTTTCTGAGTTTCTTTTTTTAGAAAAAAAAAAAACAGTAACTTTACATATTTATTCTTATTTCATTTTTTTCTTACACGAAGTAGCATACCATATACCCTGCTCTGTGACTTGCTTTTTTGTCTTAATAATTTCATCTAGAAATAAGTACACATAGCTCAGAAGATCTTCATTCCCATCTTTACAGCTAGCTGCAAATGCTCCATTTTGATGATATGTCAGTTTATTCAAACAGGCTTCTATTAAAGGATGTTTGGATTGTTTCCAACCTCTAGGTATTACAAAAAATGCTGCAATAAATGACTTTCTACATATCGTTTTTTTGTGTTTGTTGACGAATGTCCTCAGGATAGACTCATGGACTCTGGTTCCAAGAATACATACAAATGCAATTGTGTTAGATATTAACAAGTCCCTCACGGCAGGACTTGGACCTTTGCAGATTACCACCTGTCATGTGTGAGTGCCTGCTTCTCCATGTTCTTGCCAACACACTGTTTGCAAGTGTTTGAATAGTTTAAGGTATGATAGATGAGAAATGGTATCTCAGTGGAATTTCTATTTGCATTACTCTGAGTGAGGTTTAGATCTTTACATATATTTAAGGTTGGTTTGTCTTGCTTTGTCTGTAAAATGTCTTATTTCTTTTGTCTTTTTCTCCATCGTGTCTGGGTCTTCTGTTCTAGTTAAAATTGCTATATGAATGTCAGGAAATTTAGACTTTATGATAAAATATTACTGGAAATAAAAAGGTGTTAGTTATTTTCTCCATATTTTATTGGTGCATTATAAATACGCATAATGGTGGGAGTCATTGTAAGGTACTTGTTCATGAACATGATATAAAAATATAATTTAGCCGACATCATTCCCAGTACTTCCTCTTTCCTCTACCCTACTGATCTGGCTTTGATTTTCATGGCATCCTCCCCCACTTTCTTTCTCTTTTCCTCACTAGCTTCCACATATGAAAGAAAACATGACTCTTCACTTTCTGAGTTTGGCTTATTTAACTTAATGGTTCTCAAGTTCCACCCATTTTCCTGCAAATGACAAATTTCATTCTTTTTTAAGCTCGAATAAACTCAATTGTGTAACGTATCACATTTTCCTTATCCTTTCATCTGCTGATGGAAACATACACTGGTTCCATAGTTTGGCTATTGTTAATTGTGCTTCCATAAACATGAGTATGGCATATGTTGCTATAGTATGCTGACTTCAATTCTTTCAGATAAATACTGAGAAGTGGTATAACTGGGTCCAAAAAGTGTTATTTCTTAATGGTGAGAGGTTCATTTTACATTGGAAACATGATAATTCTCATGATAACATAGCCTAAAATTTGTAAACCAAAATATTAAGTGAAGTAGACATACCCACAATCTAAGTGGGGAGTTTTCCTTCTTTTTTGTTTGTTTGTTTGTTTATTTGGTTGGTTGGTTCTGTTTCTTTTTTTGTTGTTTGTTGTTCTGTTTGTTTTGGCGGGGGTGGGGGGCTTTTTTGAGAGAAAAGAAAAGAAATTTTATTGCTTTGTTAGTGAAGAAGAAGCACAGGGGACTCCTGTCCCAGAAGCTGTGGTTGAAATGAGAAGTTTTTAAAGAGGCGATCAATAATGTAGATTACTCTTTACTCCCCTGAGAAGTCAAAGAATATTTAATTCTGGAAAATGCACAATCATATATAAGGTATTTATATCTCTTATAAGGGGGAAATATAGAAGAGTTGAGAGACTGGGTTGTGGGTGATGTGATGTTGATTCTAGATTATGGTCAGGGGCATATCATATTGTTACTACATATGCATTTATGATTGTACAAAAAACTAAACTCCTAAATAATGTTTTTTTTAAAAAAAAAAAAAAACTAAAAAAAAAAATGGTGATCCAAAGGAATTCTGTTTCCCCAGGGGTTAGAGAGGGAAGGCTAGGGAGAGGGAGGAGAGAAGAGAAAGAAAAATATTCATTTTAGAGCAGCAGGGGCTATATTCAAAGCATGAAGTGGACCACTATTACATTTCCCTCTGTCAATTTCTACTTTTCCCCTTCTTTGAAAAAAATGGGCAACATCTCCAAGCTGATTCCTACTAAGAGAGCAAGATGGAGAGGAAGTGAAGAAAAGTCTGTGTTCTCTGACAAGTGGGTCATGGAAAGTTAAGGGTATTAAGCTTCAAGCCACTCCAGAGGTCCATGGTGGCAGTTGGTGAGTGACTGGAAAAGGCAGGGATCATTCTAGGGCAATAATAAACAAAATGCAAAGCATTCATCTTTTTGTGAACAATTAGTTGAAAAGATGTTAATACTTCAGTCAGTCTCTGAAACTCACAACAAACTTGTGACTTCAGAGTCCTTTGTGATAGTTATTTACTGAGCACTCTCACATAAGACCCTTTCCTCAATAGCCTCCCACTTTACTTACTTTTGGTGGGGCTGACAAGTATACATCTTAAGTTGCATTTTGAGGGTTGGAGTGGTGGCTCGGCGGTTTCGGCGCTTGCCTGGCAAGCACAAGGACCCAGGTTCAAACCCCAGCACCACGTACACAACTGAGTGTTAGAGCAACTAAGGCCATGGGAAAAACTAAATAAAGTTGTTTCTTTCTTACTGTCCCTCTCTCTTTAAAAAAAAAAAAAAAAAAGAAGGAAATTCTTTGTAAAAAATAAATAAATAAATAAAAATTTTAAGTTGCATTTTAAAAATTATCTTTCCTCTTAAATGCCCATATATGATTTTGCCTTGGTTATACTTTCCTGCCAGTTGTTTAAGACCAACTTGGTAAAGATTGACCTTGCTGTTATCTCCTCTTACTGTCCTCAGAGGTTCTTCACGGATCACTCTTGGGAGCATGTGAGAAGCCTCTTGGTCTCCTTTAACCCTCCTCTACCTGTCATGCCATCTGCCAGGATGGGTCAGAGTCTTGCTGACTATATATGGCTTCCTTTTTTTTTTTTCAGGGCTGAGGACTGAACTTGGGGCCTTGAGCATGCTAGGCAAGCACTCTGCCACTGACCTAAATCCCCAACCCCATTTTTTTTTTTTCAAGAGAAAAGGACAATGAAAGAGAGAGAGACAGAGAGAATTATTTTTTTAATTGAGTTTTTTTTTCACATGGCTTTCGTTGCTCCAACATTTAGTTGTGTATGTGGTGCTGGGGTTTGAACTTGTGTACTTGCACATGCCAGGCAAGTGCAGTAATCACCAAGCCACCGCTCCAGCCCCAGGAACATTTCCCTCTCCAACAACCCTCCTCTTTGCAGAATGGGCACTGGTTGGCTTCCTATTCTGTATGGTCCTCTCTATTCACTTACTGGGAGATCTGGTGACTCACCAGAGTTACAAGGTTCTTGGAGAGCTCCTGTCATTCCATGGGCACAAGTTGACTTTAGAGGGCAAGGGTAACTGGGGAGAATTTAGTCTGTCTCTATAGGAGCTAGAGTAAAAGAAAAAAGGTACCCAAAGTAGAAAGGGCTTAAATGATAGTACCTATGCTTGTGCCCTGATTGACATATATAAAGTACTGCAACCAGACAATTATAGAATATTCATTTCTTTATGAACGAGAAAAAATGTCCCCAAAATTGTGTACAGTATAATACTCCTCTCATTATCTACTAAAATGGAGATATCTAATTTTAGGCATTCATATGAATGCAAAAATACTATATAAAAAGGAAACAAAGACCTGGGACTCAAGATGTTGGGGAAAAGAGAGATGGGATAAAGAGGCAGTATGATTCTTGAAGATTTTGTCAATGTCCTACCATTTGTTTTGGATGGTCATTGTATTAGCATTTTATGGTAAATAAGCAATCACACAAATGTGAACTGATGTTATATCATAAACCAAAACCCTAACTAATGCACATCTGTGCATCTGAGATCTAGAAAAAGCAAACAAAAAGAAATTAGACTTTCAACTCATGAAAGAGAATAAAAGAAAAATATCCCAAGAAATGAGAGAATGAGAGACTAAGAAAGACAAAAATAGGCATTAATGAAACAAACCAATAGAAAAATTCAAACAGTTGAAGTGATCCATGGGAAAGAAAGTCTTGTTCTTTGAAAAGATCAATAACAAAGACAATCCTTTGAAGAATATGATCAAGAAAATAAGAAAGAGGTTCAATAATTTGCCAGGTAGGTATGAAAAATGCAATAATTCAGAATTTGATTTATAAAAATACCATTCAAAGTTTCTGTTCTACAGAAAATGATGCTATAAAGAAAGCAAAAAAAAGGGAAATGGAATTATAGATATTTTTCTGATGTCAATAAACACAATTTTAGCTCCATTACTTAGTATGTATGTTTAAGTGATTTCAAAGCTTTGCAAATCTTGTTTTGCAATCATTCATTATGCCTCAGTGTTTCAATTGGCCTTTATTCCACCTTCTACCATGGTAACCTAAAAAACCCTGGCAGACTGAGTCCCCAAGCATTTGATTTGCATTCAAAGGGAATAATGAGAAGCTGGGGTACTTATCTGAGGAGTTCTTGGCATCCCTCCTTACTACGTTCCTTTTATCTTGTTTACAATGCAAACAACAAGTTAGAATCATTACGGTTTTACTTCTGCCATTAAAATACGCTGTTAAAATCATATTAATGAATAGATATTAATATCTAGCAATGACTGCTTTGACCCCCTGTCTAGCAGGCCCCATTTATGTCTTGTTTGATGAAAGTTTTCCGCATCTGCAAAGCAAAAGGGCAAACTGATTTATGAACAAGACTTACTGTCACAGCGGCAGATTTGTATAATGAGAAATATATTAAATCTAATGAAGGGAGATCGTGCCCACCAAGGCAGCAAGTCTGTGTTGTGATTAAGTGATCCAATATTCCTCAATGGATTAATTTAGACAATGCATCAGGGTATGTAGCCACTGCCAGACCTCTTTGCTCTCCTGACAAATGCTAAGCAATGCTGCATATTTGTGCATATGTATTGGTTTTTAGGGTGGGATGATAAAGTAAGGTGTCACCCTTAGACCTCTACATTAACAAGATGAATCCCAAAGATGCCTATGTCCTACTGTTAGTGAAGTAGGAAGATCTATCAAAAATGTCATCTTTTAATATCTGCTTACAGTAAAGCATTTACTATAAAATAGACACACACTTTACCTTTTCAACCAAGCCGACTCACTGTAACTGACAAACACTAAATGCAATGCACGTTAACTCCGTCTCTGGTCCTCAGCAGTGCTGAAGTCAGACACAGAACAATCAATCACGAGCCTTGGTTTTTAAATAGGAAAATGTTAGCTATTATTTAATTGTCTACATTTGCAAAAACCGTACAATAAGCAATGTCATTTACAGGATTTGAAAGTAACAGCGAACCTGTCAGGGCTCAGCAGTCACCTTTCTGTAGATTGGAACAAGTCCAGTTTCCAGTTGTTTCCCGTCATTGTGACTACATAAAGCAAAGGCCTGCAACCCTCATTTAGAGATAGCACAACACATTAAAAATAGCATGATTTCAACACCCGTGTGCTCAGCCCACACCATATAGAAGAAAATGGGCTGTCTTTTAAGCCCTGAAAGTCATGTGGAAAAGACACTCAGCATTCTAAGCGCCTTCAGGAAATGGATTGAAAAATTCTAACATTTTTTCCCATCCCTTTATTTTCCTCTCCAGGGTTCAACTAAGGGAAAATGTCTTCGGAGTACCATGCCAGAATTAAGAAAGTAGAAGAAAATAGCCACTTGCTTGGTGCCCAGCAGCCTTAATAAGAAGAGGTAGAATTTCCCCTGCCTTGGGCATCCTTTCTGATGACTCAAGGACAGAGAGAAATATAACCCCAGATCCCTATCTTTATAGTAACTAGAAGAAAGAAAAGATGACTTCTACATGAAGCAGGTAGTGAAAAAGCAATCGTCTCTCACACACACACACCGATATAGTTTGGATCTTTAGTGTCTCCTAAAGTCCCTAGTCTTGGGAAGAAGTAGAAACTTTAAGAGGTGGGGCCAAGTGAGAAAATTTTGGTCACTGGGGTTGTGCTCTTGAAGGACATTATAGAATGTTAGTCTCTTCCTGTTCCTTCCCCTCTCCCTTCTTCCCTCCCTCCCTTCCTTTCTTTCTTTCCCTTTTATCCCAGCTGTAAAATGACAGATTTTGTTCCAAGCTATACTTCTGTTCGGATGTGCTGCCTCCACACTGACCCAAAGCAGCAAGACTAAAATATCATATAGTGAAGCCTCTAAAACCATCAGCCAAAATAAACCTTTTCTCTTTAAAAGTTGATTAGCTTAGGTATTTGACACAGTATTGGGAAACTGACTGAAACAAATACGCACAAACTAAGAGAACAATTCAACTGATATTTTGGATCCTCCTCATCCATCAGATTCCTCGAAGCCTAAGGAACCCACTTGAACTGGTGTAGGAAAAAGCACCAACTTAGATCAGAACTAACAAGCTGAAATTCAAGTCCCATTCTTCATGATCCTGATTATGCTTTTCCTCCTAATAATTTCATCATTTCTGAAATAGTTACATTAATGTAAGGAAAAACATCTTTTTATTTACCAACAATACTGTACTGATCTTTAAGAGGGTGGTTCTCTGTTTAAAGAGGGCTTTTTTGATGACGAATGTGGTAAGGGAAAACACATAAATGAGAACATAGAAACAGTAAAATAGATAAATTGCTCTGCGTAAGCAAGTTGTAGTAGATTGAGAGGCCTTGGGGAAGATCCTACAAAGTGCACGCAGAAATTGCAGTGGCTTGAATGTGAAGTCTGGTACGTAGAAAGAGACCAGGCTTCAGGTAGGAGCCACTACTTTCTAGGTTACACCATGAACACCACACGGGACTGTAAATAGAGGGCTTCAGAAATACAAAGCCCTACAGTATAATATCAAGTATTCTACGATGCCCCTTCGCATGATTCTTCATAGGTGCCAGACTGCTTACTTAGAAAGGCTACTGCAACAGACAACATACAACTGGAAAGAAATTCCCATTTCCCCCCGCCAAAGTCACATTCATTTCTATGCACTGTGGGAAGCATCACATTCACTTCCAATTGTTTCCAAAAGCAAGGCCAAAGGAATATATTGTTAGTAGTTTAGTCCCAGGAATTCAGTAAGATTTTTCTCTATAGTCAAATATAGCTAATAACTCTTACATTTATATAGCTCTGTGTAGCAGATATTCTTTCTGCTTCATATATACTAATTCACTTATTCTCCACCACACACAAAGGTGGATACTAATAGTATCTCCATTTTATAGGTAAAGAGATTCATGGATGGAAAGATTAACTAATTTTCCTTAAGATGCATAATACTTGGTAAAATGTGATTCAAATCCTGAGCTCCTGAATCAGTGTTTTTAATTAAAAACTATGCTAGCTCTCTTTACCTATAAAAATATAGATATAAAGGGAGATAGACAAAAATACAGATTTAAGCACACACACACACACACACACACACATATATATATAGGTATACACAGGAATGAAATTTAGATATGGAAATACAGATGCAAATACGATATGGGTATTGATATAGAAATATAGACATAAGTCTTAATAGGCCACTAAAGAAAAGTATGTATAAAAAGAATTGTGGGAAAAAGGTGCGAAGAAACGCAAAAAGTTACCATATGTTTCTTCATCCGAGAAGCATGTTTTCATATTTGAGACTTTGTGTTTATTCTCATTTTTGTGCAGATGAATAAAAAATTGAGTTTTGCACAATATGAAGTCTAACAATATATGATATGGTCTGGAATAGTTGGTATTTGGAGATTAAAAAAGGATTATCAGGGCTGCAGCCATGGCTAAGTGGTTGGGGCACTTGCCTGGCATGCACAAGGACCTGGTTCAAACCCCAGCACCACATAAACAACTGGGTGTCGGAGAAACAAAGGCCAGATGGTAAAGCCAATAAAATTGATTCTCTCTCCCTCCCTCTCTCTCTCTGTCTCTCTTTAAGAAAAAAAAAAAGAATTAGGAAACTTTCTCATTCTTACCATGATGAAGTAACTCTGACCAGGCTTTTTTGTTGTAAACTGGAAAATTGGACAAAATACATAAAGCAATAATTTACAGACACTGGACAATAGGCCCCACTGAATGGTGATCCCTGAGAGAAGAAAATGAACAAGGCAAATCCTACCACAGCCCCAGGTTTCTCTCAAAAAGTGTGTTCCAGTATCTAGTGTTGAGGCAACCCAGACAGCATAGCAATCTCTGTCTCCTGGAACTGAGAAGACGGGAGTCAGGGAAACTGAGGCAGCTGAAATTTGTGGGGCATGATAGTGTTAAGGATGAAGCTACACAAAGAAAGAGACCCAGAAGACCTCCTAGGGGTCACAAAGCAGTTGCTGAGTACTAAGCTGTGCTGTCCGGTTAGACGGTAAAACTCTGTGTGGTCTCATTGAATAACCAGGTCAATCAGTAAACGTCCAGCCAAGTGGTAAACACATACACTTCCACCCTTAACAAAACTTGCAAAGTACAAAAACTATCAAGCCAATGTGCAAAGTTTACTACCAAAGCATACGTACATTATTTAAAGGAAGACATAAAATAGATGCTCAATATCCTAAAACTCAACATCCAAGCAAAAGTTACTACATATTAAAAAAAGAGCAGGAAATTTTACCCATAATCGGAATAAAAATGATCAATTGAAACAAAAGTAGAAATGATAGTAGTAATGGAATTAACAGGGAAGAACTTCAAAATAATTAGAATACGATTAACAGTCAAGAAAAATAACATTTTTAATTGTACGTTTTCAATGGATAGATATTTTATTTTTTATTTTATTCAGAAATTTATTTGTTGAACAAACAAGCTTCCAATGAAATAATATAATATATATATAAGTTCTGAAAATTAGATTTACCCCCATGTACACTTGAAATTACACACTTTAGGTGCATTTTATTGTACATAATTATATTTTAATGAAGTTGATTTTTTAAATGAAATTGCCTATACTGTGTAATTATTTTCACTTTAGATGTATTTTTCAGCATTTTAAAAATAAAACAGAACTTCAAAGGTGAAAAATACAGTTTGCCATATTCTAAAAAATATTTAAATGAGACGTACAGTGGATTAGACACTGTAGAAATAACAGGTCTATCTAAAGACAAGGTAGTAATAAAAAGAAAAAAATAAAATAGGTTCAGTGACCTAATATTAAGTTCAACATACAAATAGTCATCTCCCAGTGGTGGAAACATCAGAAGAGTGAGGCAGGAAGAAAAGGCCCAAACATATCTCAGATTTGAGAAAGCTGCATTTGATAAGAACTTTGTCAAGAAGTTCAACAAACTCTAAGCCAGATAAACATGAGGAAACCGGTATGAAGGCCCCTCAGCGTCAAAAGACTAAAAACCAACAATAAGGAGAACGCCCTACCATCCAGAGAGAGCAGTAAGTGGAAACAACTCAAATAAGAATAACTACTGAGTTCTTGATAGGGAAAATGCAAGTCAAAAGAAAGTGGAATTATATCTTTAGAGTACAGAAAGAACAAAAACAGGGCTGGAGCAGTGGCTCGGTGGTCATGGTGCTTGCCTTGCATGCGCAAGTACACGGGTTCAAACCCCAGCACCACGTACACAACAAAGTGTCAGAGGAATGAAGGTCGCATGAAAAACTAAATAAAAATTGCCTCTCTGTTTTTCTCTCTCTCTCTTTCACTGTCCCTCTCTCTCTTAAAAGAAAAAAAAAGAAAGAACAAAAAAACAACTCGAAACCTGGTATATCCAATGAAAATATTTTTAAGAAAAAAGATTAAGGTTTTTCTGAAAACCAAAATCTAAGAGGTGTTAACCAATTACAGATCTACACAATATGAATATATGTGTGCAAGAAAGTTCTTCAGACTGAAGGAAAATGGCATCAACTGAAAAACTGGAATGAATAACACTGAAAATGGTAAATGTCAGGGTAAATATAAAAAGTACTTTTCTCCCTTTTAGAATACATTAAGGAAGGCTGGAGTGGTGGCTCAGCGATTGGAGCTCTTGCCTGGCATATGGTAGGACCTGGGTTCAAACCCCAGCACCACATATACAACTAAGTGTTGGAGAAACAAAGGCCAGATGAAAAACTAAATAAAGTTGATTCTCTCTTTCTATCTCTCTCCGTTTCCCTCTCTCTCTGTTTCCCTTTCTCTCTTAAAAAAAAAAAAAATTCCATTTAAGAGTTGGAGGTATTACACAGAGGTGGATCGCTTGCTTAGCAAGTGCAAAGCCCTGGGTTCAATCCCCAGCACTATAATTAATTAACTTTAAAAGCAAAAACTACAATTATGTGTTGTGGGGTTTACAATATACATGTAAGAAAAACATATGATAATAAATAGCACAAAATCTATACCATGAAATGAATATTCCATTTGAATCCTACATGCTGAAATGAAACAATGAAAGGGAACAGCTACTGTTATATGCAGCATGGAAAGTTTCAAGTACATTATGCCAATCAAACAAAGCCCACGCAAAAGAGTACACACAGTTTAAAAATTCTAAAATTATGCTAACTGTAAATTTATAATGATAGAAAACCAGGTGCCTAGGGTCAGGATGAGCATCATGGGGACGAAATGCAAAGTGGTCCTGGGGGACATTTTGGAGATCGTGGCAATGTTCTGCATTGGTTTGGGTGATGGTTAGTGAACGTGTGGATGCATTTGTAACATTCATTAAACTGCCAATTTCAACCAAAACTTTCTCGCCAGTTTCCCAGAAGATCCTTAATACTCCCTGCCCCATTTTTCAGTGGAGAAGCTAAAGACCAGAGAGATTAAATGGCTTAACCAATGTCACACTGACCTTCGAATACAGCTGAGAGTGGTGCTTAAAACCTTAATATAGAACATAGTGCCTTTTACAGCTGAGCACAGAACAAGAGAAAAAGGATGAAATGGACCAATTATCCTGAAAAATGAATTTATTCACAAGAAGAGATAAAAATGTTGGAAAAGCCTTGAATTTTGTTTGTTGTGAATGCAGGAAAACTTATTCCTTGGTGTGAGGAAGGAGAAGGCTATTAGATCAAGATGATACAAATTATCATCAGCAATTAATTTTCCATGTTGCCTCTTAGGCCTTGAGTATTTTTGTTTTTGGTTTTGTTTTGTTTTGTTTTTTTAAGAGAGAAGGTGAGACAGAGAGAGAGACAGAAAGAATCAATTTTTATGGAGTTTTTCACAAGGCTTTTGTTGCTCACACACTTAGTTGTGTACGTGGGTGCTGGGGTTTGAACCTGTGTACTTGCACATGCTGGGCAAGCCCCGTAACCGCCGAGCCACCACTCCAGCACCTAGGCCCTGAGTTTTAAAAGGACCCATTCAAAATGTTCTTCCTGAAGAGAAAGGGTACTCACACTTCATGATCATTATCATTTATATTAGAACTCATATGTCAAAATGTTTATGAGCAGGTTTACAGCTTACTTTAAAACTGTTCAGAAAAAAAATGGGCGTGGCCAGCAACCACTGAAGCAGAAGGATTGCTGCAAGTTCAAAGCCAGCCTCAGCAACTTCGCAAGACCCTAAATAATAATCAAACAGGCTGGGGATGAGGCTCAGTGGTTAAGTGCCCCAGGTTCAATCACCTGCACCAAAGGGGGGGAAAATAACTGTTCAGCAAAAACACACAATACAAATACTTACTTACACATGTATGCATACGTATGTGGGAAAACAGAGGAAACAAATACGGAAAAAATCATAATCTATAAATTTGTGAAAAAATTAAATAAAATATCAGAAGCAGCTGGGTTCAAAGTGGAAAGAGAAGAATGAGTGAAAAAGAATTTATTCATTAGAGATGTAGGTTCACTGCCAAAAATGTAGAAGGGGGAAGAGAATAAGATGAAGGAAAGGAAGAGAAGGAGGAGGAGGAGATAGAAAGAAAAACAGGGAGGTAGGAAAAAAGACCATTTTATGCTGAACTTGGAAGCCTTCCTCCTTCTGATAAGCCGTTGGGTTGCGCACACAATTCTTCCAAAAACTAGTGGCCACAGGTCATGTGCTAAAATCGTCCCTTTTCCTAAAGGACCTTGCCTGTAAACTCCCAAGTTACAGATTCGTGGAGGGCCATCTCTGCTCTTCTTGGAGGCATTCAGAGAAACATCATGTCACTTTCCCAAGCAGACTGAGAAGATGCTCAGTTCCCTGACTTGCGCTCTAGGTACGCTGGTAAGATCTCCCAGTGCTGCCTATGAAAGCTGGGCCTTTACACCTCTCCAGTGACATCTGTCAGCCCCTCTGGAGGGGACAGACAAGCAGCCAGGCTCTCTGAGAAGGGCCAGCCCCACCCAGGGTCACCCTCCTGCCTTTCCAGCCCCTTCTTTTCATTGCCAGAGTCTGCCAGGGTTTCAGCTCAGCCCCCTTCCTGGGAAATGAAATAAAACAAAAGAAAACTCACCTTAAACAATAAGGCTGTCCATGGAGAGTCTGGAAAGCGAAGGCTGCACAAGCCAAACATTGATAAACTTAATTAAATTTCTAATGAAAACAGAGGCAGCCTTAGTGATTACTCTCTGTAACTAAGACTAATATTCCAATTAGGCTAATTCATCCCCTGATGCTCTAAACATAGTTATAGGTTTAATCCATATTTCTTTCCTCTTGTCAACAATAGATTTCCATCATTTTCAAAGCTCGGTTTCAGCATTAAAAACAGCAGCTCTCTTCTCCTAATGTCTGCCTGGTGCCTTCATGACAAAGGGGTTGGTGTTCTCTCCTCTCCCTTCTCTGAGGAAGTAGGACTTTTTCTGCACCTCTCAGAAGCCCTACTCCATGGATCCTTAATTTTGTCCTCTGCCTCCCTGCCCAGTTAATCTTCCTCCAACATTTAAAAATAGAAGAAACATGACAGAGAAAGGTTTATTCTTTTGACTGCCCTTACACGGAGATAAACAACTATATACCAGGCTGGATTTTTAACATAACAGGGCCAAACGTACCCAAAGGAAAGTGTGAGGGTACAGAGGGCAGAGGTTGCCTCCCTGGCAGTCACTAAACAGAACAGAGACCAGGCAGGGAGGGTGACAGGTAGGCCAAGTTTACATCTCAGCTGCTCCCCTCACTACCTGCAGAAGTTACTCTATATTTCTGAGCCCGTGTTTATTCACACCTATAGCGAGAGTAAGAAGAGTTTGCTCAATTTCTGTTTGTGGGTCAAGTGAGACAAAAGAGTTGCTTTTTTTTGTGTTGTTTCTTACATGTCTAGGACAGTGAAATACATCTTGCATACAGTATTTCATTTAATCCTCTGAACCCCTTTGAGCAAGAGGAACTGCCTGCTCACAGTAAGGAAATGCCTAGCCCACATTCACAGGCAGAACCAAGAAGAGGACTCAAGGCCGATTCCCAGGTCTGCTGCCCTAGACCAATAACTTACTGATACGTTCAATTATAGAAAAGACTGAAACTGCAGTTTCATTGCCTTTAGTTAAATACACTTACTTGAAGTGATCAGTTAAAACATATATATTGTCGGACATGAGCCTTCCTCAATGTGCTTTAATGAATACATAAAAGTCATTTGTAATGAGCACATTGTTTATATGTCAAAGGGATTACGAAGTGCTTGAAAATACTTTGTTTTCTTAATTAGATTAAACAGGCTTCCTGCAATCTCCCTTATTTTATTGATTTACTTAATGAACCTTTTTTTCATAGATAGTGCAAATGTAAATTTCAGCTTCGCCTTTGAACAAATTACCTTAAATTCTAAATCAGTGGGGCCTTAATTAATGAGGCTTTACTAGTGAGGCACCAAGATTTATTACGTTAAAATAGTCATAATGAGGACAATTCTCCACATGAAGCTAAAGAAGATGGCTTTGCTCCGGTCACTGAAGAAGGGACTGCATTCCTCCCACTTCCACTCGGGTCACCTGAGGTCACAGATGCA
Source organism: Aplodontia rufa (assembly GCA_004027875.1). Taxonomy (NCBI): domain Eukaryota; kingdom Metazoa; phylum Chordata; class Mammalia; order Rodentia; family Aplodontiidae; genus Aplodontia; species Aplodontia rufa. The sequence continues at coordinate 17,557 of PVKS010016317.1, forward strand.
CTGTCACACATGGGCTCAGTTAGAAGGAAGACACTAGAACTGAGAGACACAAGCAGTGAGCAAGACCCTGAAGAGGGAAGGGTTAGAGACCAAATATGCACCAGGAACTACGCCCCAGAAAATGCTTCCTCTGGGTCAGGGGTACCAGAGAGAAGAAACCAGTGGAGTCATCAGCGCTCCGGGGCAGGGTGTTAACCCCTAAAATTAAAGCAAAGGTATAGCAGACTGTGGGTCAGAAGCAAGCACCGAAGCCAGCAATAAGGGCTTTGCAATTTTAGGGATAGCTGAAGTAGTCTCAGTAAGCACACAGGTAACAGGAAGAAGTGTAAAGATGGAAGTCCTTTCTAGGCATCCTGGTGTGCCCCAGTTGCAGTGCCTCCCAGGAGTGACCAGTATTGGCGCCTCTCCAGTTCCAGACTATCAGTCCCACCCTAGCAGGACCACCTTCTGGAGAACCTTAGAGGCAGCAGGAGCAGCAACTCAAGATCTCTACCACCTACTCCTCTCCTTTGGGACATTGTAAATGGGCATTGTCTGAGACCATTGTCCTAGGACACTACTAGGAAAAGGGTAAAAGACCAATCATTCAGAGAAGGACAAATCACTAAATTTTTTACAAGCATTATTTAGTCCCCACAATCTCCAAAATGTATTCATTTTAGTTTTGAGGAAGCAAAAGCTTACAACTCTTTTGTTTTGTTTTTCCAGGAATTGAGCCCAGCAATGCTTAACCATTGAGTCATATCCTCAGCCCATTGTTTTTATTTATTTATTTATTTATTTATTTATTTATTTATTTATTGAGACAGTAAAGTGCTTAGGGCAATCAGTTGCTTAGGGCCTTGCTAAATTGCTCAGGCTGGCTTTGAACTTGTGATCCTCCTGCTTCAGCCTCCCGAGCTGCTGGGATTGCAGGCACAATACATAATATAAAATACATAATACAGTTTATAGCTTTAAAATAACTTACCTAAGAGCATTCTGCCAGCATGCTGCACACCCAGGTTGGGTCTTGTTAGGAAACAAACACCAGAGCCCACACAGTGGGCTGCTAAAATGTTCAGTAACTGCTATTGAGGAGGAATGCTATGGCTTTAAGGTGCACTCCCAGAGATCATGCGTTGGGAATTTAATCCTGAAATTCATATGTTAATTGTATTTGGAGGTCGGGCCTTTGGGAGGTAATTGGGATTAGGTGAGGTCATGACTTCGAGGCTTGCATGACAGCTTTAGTGACTTAGTAAGAAAGGAAGAGACACATGAGCTCTCTCTGCCGCACCATGCAGTGCTGTCTGTCATTTTATGATGCAGAAAGAAGACCCTTCAGATGCCCAGCAGAGGCAGGTGCCATGCCTTTAGAATTCCTAGACTCTAGAATCAGCAATAGAAATACCTCAATTCTTTATAAATATCCCAGGCTAAGGCATTTTATTATAGCAACAGAAAACGGGCTAAGGCAAGAGATAAGAGATCTGGAGGGGAATGACTCTCAGACACAGTGGAGGAGCCAGTGAATGACTGAGCAGGCATAGCTGACCTGCAGAAATCCACAGTATAAAGAGAAAGCTTACACTGTCCACAGACAACGCGATCGGGGAATCATCTGTGACAAGTCATTGTTAAAATCCACAGGTGAAGGTTTAACCCAATCTGACAGAGAGTTCTTTGTCTCAAGGCGAGGTCCTGATCCAAGAGGGGAGAGACCTGGGCTCCTTGCTTGAAGCAGGGAAATGAGAGCTGCTTTGGATGAACTCGACTTTTTCTAACTAGCGCAAAATGGTATTACAAGAATTCCCAACAGCCCATTTCTAGACATGGAAATGCGCTGCCATCACCTTGGGATAATAAAAGAGTTAAGAAGAGAAGAGGCGGTATGCAATAGTGGTAGAGAACTTGAGCTCCACTGTCGCTCAGACCTACAACCTTTGTTCTGCCAACAGTCATTAGCTGGGTGACATTGGATAAGCAATTCAATCTCTCAAAGTCCTGTTTCCCCCATCTGTAAAACAGTGATACTAAAAATAGTACTTGATTTCATGAAGTTGTCATAAGGATTAAAATAAATTATGTATACAAAATGCTTAGCCAAGTGCCTGGTACACGGTGCTCATAAATGCCAGCTATTATTATTATTGATGCTTTTGAAAACTCTTTCACATTCATAGTTTCATCTGAACTGGTAAAACTTAAGGCCAGGCTCAGCATACAAATTTAAGAGCATGTGTGAGACCGGATCCAAATTGCCTCAGCACCATCTCTCCCTCTTCCATTCCTCCAGAAAGAGGTAGTTCCCAAACAGCTGGCAGGCACAGAGACAGCATGGCAGTGACCGTTCCTTGTTTCCTCTCCCCGGGTGAACAAGGAGAACAGTGGGGACATCAATCACTGAACTTTAGATTTTTTCAACAAGTAAGCATAATACCCTTGTGTTCTGAGTTGTCTCATGGTATAGATGCTGAGAAAGCCCAAGGGAGCAAACCCAGGTTGGCCTTTAGGGATTCTTAGTCCTTACTGTCTCCATACTTACAACTTAGCAGAATTCAGAACAAGTCCCTTAGGCACGTCCGTTGACACTTACAAATAACTGACTTATGTTGTAGCTATTTTTAGGTAAGCATGCACTGTCTCCCTAGCATCTTGTAAACTCCTTGAGGACTAAGAACGTTGACTTATGTTCTCTCTGCTTTCCCTGGAGCACCTCGAATGGTGCTATGTGCATAAAATGTGCCCAACAAATACGAACTGATTCATTAAGAGGGAACTTAATATTCAGAAGAGAAATGCCACTCCAGTGCGACTGAGGGCGTCTGTGAGCCCTTTGGTACCTATTCCTAATAGCTCCAGGTAATTCATGCATGTAATTAAGAATTTTATGTGAGTAAACTGTAGTACTTGGGAAGCTTTTCCAATGCCTTACCCACTTGTGCTATGGAATAACACAGCTGCCAAAGGATGCCTAATTCCCTTCAGGCCTAGCATCCCTAGTGGCTGATTCAGGGACAGTGGTTTCCACACCTCCCAGAGAAACAGAAGAGAGAGAATGGTATCTTTGAGTGTTGACCGAAAGGACCAGCTCTAGGAGTCTCTAAACACAAGGTAAAAACGACACAATCAGTAACTCAAACAGCAATGGAATCTCCTGGATCTCCTGAATGTGATTTTAGGACTGTTAGCTGCAGAGCGGAAAAATAGGTGGGCACCAGGGACCCTGTCTAAGTCCAACATAATTAATTTATTGTTTTTCTCTTTTACTGTAGATTATATAAGAAAGCCTGGCACCAAAGGGAATATATATATATATATATATAATTAAACACCTGAGAGTTGAAAGTTTTAAAAGGTCCATTTGGCAACTTCCATTACTTGCTTGTTGACAGTGTACACTTTGCGTGGCAGTTGAAAAGCTATACCAAACAAATCCTATCTCTGGCAATTAGAAGCACTTAAATAAGCTAATATAATCAATTATGCCTTTTAATTTTCCAGACAGCATTTACAGGGTTTAATTTTCTGCTGCTACACCTTCCAAATTATCTTCAGGTGGTGTTTGGAATCTAACAGGAAAATGTGTTGCAAGCACATTGATATTATCTATGCTAGATTCTTCATACACACTTCTCAGACCAACATCCTCTGTCCCCTATACCTGGGAATGAAATGCTGATATAATGAAGAAGAAAAGTCATATTTGCCTAATGTTTCTGCTTCCCACTAAGCATATCATCCTCCTGCTAGTTTCCCACAAAGTCATATAAAAATTACTTGCAGTAATGATAAAGTCCAGTTGTACAAAAATATTATATACAGAAAATACGTAATGCAAAAATAACTGCTTAGGAGAAATAAATTAGGAGACAATTTTCTTATCATGGAAATTTATGTCTTATCATTTGGGGGAAAATGTTTCCTAGTAGAAAAATAAACATAGGATTTCAGTTAGCAAAAATAGACACGCTGGTATCTTTAAGTGACCTTCCTTATAGAACTAATAATGATTATTACATTTAAAATGGTTTTAACATGGAGTGTGGATGAAGATCAACTGTCCCATGCAAAAGAGAAAACACTTCATACAGAGACAAGATCCACAGACAGTTCTATCCCTAAATCTGGAAAGCACTAGAACCCACATAAAATAAACAGTGGGACGTCTTTAAATGTTGTCAAGAATAGGCAACCCTATAAAGCGCAGCTGTTCCCTTAGATGACTGCAGCCAGGTGGTATTAGAACAGAAGATTCTGGCAGCATTAAAATGTTTTGGATAAGGGAAAAAAGTGAGAGTTCTTCAGTGTTTCTCTAGTTTTTTTTTTCCAACAAGAAGGGATCCATATATTTCTCATAAAAAAATATTTAAGTTCACAGCAGATGTTTTATGAGTAAAAAGGACTCCTCTCAGGAACCCTCAGAGGACAACTGTATCATCTCCAGAAGATTTCTTAAATGTCTTTGCTCAGCCTGAATTAGTTATCAAAGTGTAGCTTGTTAAATTTCCCAGCATCTTGCTACCAGGAATCAGTTATTCTAGAGAAAACTCAGAGAAAGGTTAAGAGCAGCTTAGAAGATAAGAAATTATGGAGATCCAAGCCCTGAGTTTTAGTATCATTTTGCCATTATTAGCCATGTGATGCTGGAAAGTGACGCTACCCATTCTGGAGCTTGTCATCACTGAAAGTCCTTTAAGCTCTAATTTGCAAGAATCAAAGGAATTCTAATCACTGGAAAGCTATAGTCCATTTCTCAAGTTACTTGTTTTTATTTTAATGGAAATTCGTCTTTTGTGAGTTACATTAGTGAGTCACGCCTACTCCAAGAGTCAGTCCACCTCTGAATCCACCGATGAGAGGAAGGTTTTGAACCCAACGGTGGAACACAGGACAGTCACCATAAACCACGCCTCAGTAAATCCCTCAAATTACTCAGGGAAACGTAGAAGATGTTTAATATAAATTATGTATCATATGACCTACAAAGAAAGAGAACCATTTTTGAGGACACTAATAACATATATGTGATCTTAAAAGTGGCAAAAAGTATAAAAAGCCAAAGAAAATAATCCTTTATTCTACTACCCAGAGATAATCACCATTAACATTTTAGTATACATCCATGGGAATTTTTATGCTATGTAGAATTATATACTGTTTTAAAAAAAAACAAATGGGGATCTACTGTATGGAATCTGTTCTTTTACACTTAATAAAATGTCATAAGCATTTTTCCACAGCCTTAAAAAAATTTCTGAGATCATTATTTTTAATGACCGCACAGTAGTCTGGATATACATGTATCATAATTTATTTAACCAACTCCCTACGGTTTGACATTTAGGTTGTGTTCATTGTTGGCTTTTATGGAAAAAACGCTCTGATAAATATCATCATACATAAATCTTTAGGCACATCTCTGATTGTTGCCTTAAGATAAATTCCCAGGCATGGAATTACTAAGTTGAAGGATATGAATGTGCTTAAGAGCTTTTTGATACATTTGCCAAATTACTCTCGAAGAGACTTATACCAGTTTACAGGCCCACCACCTCTGTAGAAATGTAACCAAGCAAAACTGCTTGGTCTAGCTAAAGAAATCTCTGGGCCCTTATTAAAGAAGAAATGCATTATTTTAAATGACATGCAACACATACAGCCTATCTTATTCTCACATGGGATGATTTCCAAGGAAATTTGGAGTCAGGTAAATTCTTTTATTATGCAGCATGATGCAGTTATAGTAGTGGATTATCAAAAAAAAAGATGATTTGAAATAGGAAATTCTAAAAATTCATTTACTATTGTTAGAAATTTTGAGCCCTGAGATTTTCCTGTCTAAGAACATATCTTACTTTTGTAAGTGAAAAATGATAGGAAAATATTATTGTTCAATATGCTGAAAAATATTCCGTAACTAAATGTATAGAACTTGCCCGAAGAATGAAATTTATGTGTTTTCATGTAAAAAGCCAAATCTAAGACAACGCCTAGCAATTCATTTCTTCTTTCAACTGCTATGGTTAGCAGATATAGATCCAGTATTAATATTACCATCTTTCAAGTCAAGGAACTAAAACTCAAAATCAGGAAGTAGTGGAACCTTCACTTTTTATTTCTTTCTTTTTTTTTTTTATATTCTGGGTTCTGTCTTGGCACATTCTACTATACTCTCTTAGAAAAAGAAGAAGAAAAAAGCAATACTTATACACACCTCTACAAAGAAAAGTATTTTCAAAAGTGATGGACAGCTGGCAGGAGCAGATGGCTGGGAGGAGAATGTTCAGCCAGGGGCACTGAAGGACAGATGGGTTCCTATGCTCCCAGTCATCTGCCACATGCTCAGTGGTCCACCAGCCCCAAGGGCCTTGAGGAGGTTGTTGATATCATCTGGCCCAGAGTTTGGAACTGTAGAGTACACAGACCCCAGATATAGTGATCAGAGTTCTTATTGGCCAGAAATTGAGTGTCTAATTAAAAGTGGGTCTGATTCTCCAACAAGATCCTAAGAAGACTAATTCCATTGAGAACTGCTAGAAATTTGATCGTTGTACAATCTTGGATTACAATGTGTTGTTGCACATTCTGCATATCAAAACCCTAGCTATTTCTCAAGTTCATCTCAGATATTTTCTCTTCCCCAGCCTGAGTAACCTTTGCTACCTTGAACTCTCAAAATCCTTCATTTTTCTCTCCCTCATTACACTTCACATTCCCTGCCATACATTAAATTCACTTATGCACATGCCATATTGTAGCCTCAAGGTGCTCACAGTCAGCTGAGGAAATAATTGCTCCTTTCCCCCTCAAATTTCATAGTATTTTCCTATGTACATTGTAGCAAGCCCTACCCAATAAATGTTAGAGAATAACTAAAGATGAAAATGTATCATACAGAAATTTTCGGCTGATTCCACTAAATAGCTCAGATGCTAATCAACAACTCTCTTGAACGTAAAAAAAAAAATACCTCTGAGGGTACAAGATGAATTATTATCTCAATGCAAATTTACCCTAAAACACAAACTTACTTAGTCCACTTTTATTTTTTTTAAATAAAGTTTAAAAGAGACATCAATAGAGGAGATAAACGATCAATAGCTTGTTGTGCTACCAAATTCATCTTTCTGGAAAGTTTTTTCATCTCATTTTAAAACAGTCAGATTTTCAACATTATAAATATTAACTATTCCATTCTTGTTCAAGAAGTTCTAAGTGTGATACCTCAGCTTGGAGATAGTCTTACCAATAAAATTGAAGATACTTTGCTTGTAAAAAATTCTGGTTCTTCTGGAAACAGCTCTATCTACCCCTTCTTTTTACTAGGGGTTTAGGGAAGGTTGATGTCTTCAACAAGAATCGAAAATCTCAAAGAAGTTTCCCAGAAAGACAGTCAGCAAAGAAAATATTTTACTTTTAAATTACTGGAACTTTTTTGTACATTCTTTGTGTACAACCATTTTAATCGATTAGTATAAATAAGATGTGTTTGTGAAGGGAAATACTCAGCTATTAAAAACCCAGTCAACCAGACAACTAACAGAAGCATGCAAACAGAAGACTTCCAAGAGAAAGAAGAAAACACAAGCAATAATACATGTAACCATATTCATGGTGAGTTACAAGAAACCTATGTGCAGGGCAATGTCTGTGGAGTCTTAGGATCAGCTCTGTCAGATGAGTGCCCAGGGAAAGTCAGCACAGAGCTGAAATAGGTATGTTCAGCATGGCCAAAAATCTGAGCAAAGGTTTCCTTCATGGGGCAAAGAAAGCTCTATGTGTATTCTTTCTTTGTAACACTCATCAGTGCAAGCAAGACAGTTGTGCAATACAAAATAAACCAATCAAACATATTTTTCATACCGAAACTTCTTAAAGTTGCTTTAAAAAGATTTTGGAAAATCACAGCCATGGTCAGAAAACTACTTAAATACAGTATCTTTGGTAGGGTAAATTGAAGGACAATCCGCCTTCCCTCCACAGCAATCCCAAAGTGTGCTGAGAAAACCAAGATGGTTTAAAGAAACAAAAGGAGTAAGATGCAGGACATGTGGGCTTGACTTAGTTTGGTTACCACTAAAGAGTCCAAGTCCGTACCTGTGAAAGTAGACCCTTAGCTTAGGAATATGTCAGAGTGCAGAGATCAGAGAACCTCAGAGAAGTTCACCCTAGCTAGCCTTTAACAGCTCCAGGGCTTTGAATCTCAAGTTTGATTACACAAATCACCTTTGAGAGATGATTTATGATTCCAGGTTTTCCTTAGTTCCTTTGCTGGAAAATGGTAGACTTGGCAATAACTAACAGCTGCCCAAACACCTGTAATCAGAACAATGTTTTCTCTGAAATAACAATGGGAAAGTAGTTTGATATTGAAAGGAAACCCTTTCATGCTGCCTGTCTAATAATATAGCGCTCATTCCTTAATTCAGAGGTTTTCAAACTCCAGTTCATGAGACCGCACGGTTCCATGGAAACTTGCCAAAATTATAGTGTAGAAGCATCTATAAATTGCTGACTTTTTGCATAAAATAAAGGTATTTGATCAATTTTTAAAATACTTCTTGGACTTCAATAGACCAATGCTTGTGAAGGGGTATGTGATCATCTTTTTATTTATATTGTAAAACGACACAGTAATTTTATTTTTTATTTATGTCACCTGCCATGATAGAAGAGCCCTGCATTAGAGATTCCTATTAAAATGTCTGTATGTTTTCACTTCTTTGCTGTAATTTTAGCCTCAAATAGTTTGAAGCTTTGTCAGTTGCTACAAAAAGATTGTTTTGTTCCCAATGTGTTATATACCTTTCACTAATAAATAGATATTTTTTGCTTAATGTAATGCTTTTTTTAAAATTCATTCTGCTAGAACATTAGTAGTTACAACACCTGGTTTTTGCCATTGTTTTTTATCATCCATTCTTTACATGCATGTGTGTATTCATCTGTCTAGTAAGTCTTTGCCTACTTATATACATTTAATTTTTGGAGTAATTTTGCTTTAAATTTGTCCCTTTCTATAAGAAATAGTGACTCAATTGTTTTTCTTTTGACTATTTCTATCTTTATACTTTTGTTTTTCACTCTTTGTCTTATAGTCTGTATTTTTTTAGTATAAATTTTTTCCCATTTGATAATTTCAAAGATTTATTGTCAGTCTCTTCAAGTTTTGTATAACTTTAAATTAGATGTTTCCACCTCTGTTTATTGACTAACTCAATTTGGACAGTGTTTTTAGACTTCCCACTATGAATAATGAGGAAATAAATATTCTTTCTCATCCTCCTAACTCTCTCCTTTGTGTCTCCCTGCAGATTTTTCAGGTATATTATTATCATTTTACATTGTCAAAGTTGGGTGTTAGATACATCCTCCTTGCAACCAAAACCTCCATATCGCTGTTTAAAACATACTTTCAGATTTAAATGGATTCATTGCTTATTTGCAGATCTTTTCTATTGCTGCTTCTCTATCCCCAAATCTTTTATTTAATTTCATTTAGTTAGTTGATGGATTTTAGTATGAACTCATTGTTTCAAGCACAGCGCATAAGTACCATATCCTCCAATTACTTGCACTTTTAAGAATGCCTTCCTTTCCACATGAAAGACAAACCGGTGTGGAATAAAACACTCATATTTCCCTTTACCCCTATAGAAGCCTGTAGACATTTATCCATTTTATTTTTAAATTAAATGATAGAGTACAATAAACTGAATTCAGCCTCCTATCTTTGCCCTTGCTTTTTCTGCCTGAATTTCTATAGGATTCCCCTTCCCCTTGAGTCTACTAAATGAATTAACAACTCAATATCTATTTTTTTCCTTTGTACCAGGGATTGAACTCAAGAGCACCTAACCATACTGTAGCCACATCCCTAGTCCCTTTTTATTGTTTATTTTGAGACAGGGTCTCACTAAGTTGCTTAGGGCCTAAGTGGCTGAGGCTGGCTTTGGATTTCTAATCCTCGTGCCTCTGCCTCCCAATCTGCTGGGATTACAGGCACACACCACCATGCCCAACTCAATATCTATTATTCTATATTATTTTACTTTTGTTGAAACAGTGTATTTTTAGGGCAACAGATTCAAGACAGTTTTATTAAATTTGGATTTTTTCTCTCATTTAAAATTATTATTAGCAGGTTGAAATTACTTATTTTACATATCTATCTTTCCTATTTGGCATAATCTTTGTCTCTTACTTCTTCTCCATTTAGTTTTTTTATGTGATTTTTTTCGAGTATCTTTTCCATGTCCCTGATTTTACCTTAGCAGTGTATTTCTAACACGACTCTCTATTCTGGTAAAATATTTCTGATTTTCTTCATTTTTTTTTGAACTCTACCTTTCATTTTTAAATTTTTCTTTCTATTTTATTCTTTTATCTTTTTGAAATTTTCTCAAATTAAAGCATTATTTTTATTTCTATTTTCTCTCTTGATTTGAAACATATTAGCGGGGCTGTAGCATTGACTCAGTGGTTGTGGTGCTTTCCTGGCCTGCGCAAGTAAGCAAGTTAGAACCCCAACACCACATACACAACAAAATGGAAGGGTTGGAGCAACAAAAGTCACATGAAAAACTAAATAAAATTGATTCTTTCTCTCTCTCTCTCACTGTCCCTCTCTCTTTAAAAAAAAAAAAAAGTCATACTAGCTATATGATCTTGGACATCCACTTGTCTAAGAAAACTCAGCTTTCTTATCTCTAAAACAAAAAGATTAATAATGATGACAATATCTCCCTATTTGCCTAATTAATAGGCTTGTTGTAAATAATAAAAAAAGAAAGTGATGGTTAGAACTCTTTTTAATCTAATTTAATTAATTTGGTAAAAAAAATATATTAGCCACAAATGGCACATCATACCACAAAGCAGCACATTAATTCATAATGAGAATCAAGAACATGGATAATCACCATCACTATAAAGGTAACTGTTATTACTGAATTACACTCCATTGTGTGTGCCATAGTTAACCCATTTACCCACTGAAGATGGTTGTTTCCAACTTTAGAAATTATGAATGAAGCTGCTGTGAATATCCATGTGAGGGTGTTTGTATGGACATGAATTTTCAGCTCATTTGTGTAGATATCAAGAAGTGCAATGACCAAGTTCTAGTGTGTTTAGTTTTATGAGAAACTGCCAGCTCTCTTCTGAAGTGGCTTCACCGTTTTGCGTTCCCATCAGCAATGAATGAAAGCTCCTATTGGTCCATATCCTCATCAGCATTTGTTGTTGTAATTTTTGGATTTTTCTCTATTCTAATGGGTATAGTGTCTCGTTTTAATTTGCAATTCCCAAACGATATATAATGTGGAATATCTTTTTTTTTCTTTTTTTATTTTATTTTTGAGAAACCTTACAAGATTTTAACAAAATAATATAAAATGTGTATATATTCTGGATATTGCATTTATCCCCAGGAGTGGAACATCTTTTATATGCTTATTTGCCATCTATATATTTTTATTGCAAAAGTGTATGTTCAGATCTTTTGCTCGTTTTTGATTGGCTCATTCTTTTTTTTTTATTATTGAGTTCCAGGGCATCTTTACATATTTTACATATTTTGGATAACAGTCCTTTTTTTTTTTTTACGAGAGAAGTATGGCAAGAGAGAGAGAAAGAGAGAGAAAGATAGGATCAATTTTATTTAGTTTTTCACGTGGCCTTCATTGCTCCGAGACTTCATTGTGTACGTGGTGCTGGGGTTTGAACTCACATACTTGCACATGCCAGGCAAGCGCCCTAACCGCTTAGCCACCGCTCCAACCCCTGGATAACACTCTTACATATGTATTTAGAAAATGTTTTTTCTAAATGTGTGGCTTGTCAACAAATTCTACTCACAGTGTTTCACAGAGCAGAAGTTTTCAGTTTTATAAGTCTGATAAACTAAACTTTTCTTTCATGAAAATAAATATGTTTTGTGTTGTATCTAAGCAGTTATTTCCAAACCTAGGTAGCTATATCCTCTCCTATGTTATCTTCTAGAATAACAATTTATTTTTTACAATTCTTTTTATATCTCCAACACTTTAAAAATTGTCATTGACCTCATTGTGCTATCAGCCTTATATTTCATTAAAATTTTTTAAATCAAAATTGTGCATATTTTTTTAAATTTTATTTTATTAGAAGTATATAGAGATACAATTGAGGGGGAAACATTATCAAACCAACAGTAATCAATATATATATACTTTGTTATCCAGGGGTAATGCCAAAACATGGATGACCACCTGTTGCAGTTTCCCCCAGAAGAACTCATGCGATAAATGGGTATCTCGTGGAGGAATGACATCGGCTTCTGGGATGGTTCTCCCATATTCCCACTCTCTAGTCTCCTATGAGTTCTTCATATACCCTCCCCCCTCCCCATCCCCCTCCCTACACCTCCAAGTATCCTATAGAGCCATCCCCCTATTACTCTGAGAGTCATACAATTTGAAATAAATATATAGTACATATAGGTATATAATATGTGGTATATGTACATGTTGTATATGTTTGTGTATTTTCTAAGACTTCAAAATATTTAAAAAATTTCCCCAAATAATATAAAAATAAAAACACTTGTGGGACAAATAGAATGTGTAGATGTCATAGCAATGTCAAATTACCACAAAAATTTAGCATAACATAATATTTGCCATAAATGTTCTCAATTTGTAATGCTTATCACACCTCAGGCTAGCAAGAAACACTTCACAGACTTTTACTAGTCTATAGGTAACACTGTTAATGGTTCTGCTAGAGTGGATCAGCACAAACAAAAGTTGTTATCTTTCCAACACTAATAATATCATTATATTCCTACAAAGATCAAGGAGAAAAGAGAGGAGGCAATATAGAATGGAGAAAAATCCATTACTGCAGATTTCAATAGATTAAAAAATAGATGATAAGAGTATAGAATAAACAACTTTATGTGAATTGCATTTTTAAAAAAATAGCCCTAGGAAAATGTAACTCATCAAAACTAACAATAATGGAAAAAGATGATTAGTACTGGTTCTATTAAAGAAATCAGTGCAATAATTTAAAAGTACCTCCTTTCTCATCCAAAGTAACATAAAAAAAATCTCCAATCCCAGGTGATTTTCAAACACTTTAGAGAAAAAAATAATGCCAGTTTTTCATAAATTTATTCAGAAAAAAATTTAAAAGAAGATTCCAATTAATTTTACATGACCTTTATACCAAAACTTGATAAGGAAAATTAGAAGCCAAATATAAGCAAGCAACATGATAATTCATCAATACTAAGTGACTTGGTTCCAGGAATACAATGTTGATTAAAACATTTGGAAGTCAATACAATAAAATGGATTAGCACAATAAGGAAAAAAAATTCTGTTATCATCCCAAGGGATACACTCGTTAAAATTTGATCTGCATTCACGATTTTTTTGAAAGTTCTTAGTAAACTAGAAAAGGAAGAGAACATCCTCCTCAATCTGATGAAAACAAAAACCTACAGATAGAAATAAGATACAGTTAATAACAAAGACTACCACTCTTAGATCTTGAATATGACATAGATGTCTGCTAACACGGCTCCATTCAACAGGACACTGAGTGTTCTCACCAGGGCAATGAGGCAAGAAACATAAATAAAAGACACAGAAATTCAGCAATAAATAAATAAATAAATAAATATGATTACTGTATAGAGAGATTTACAAAGAATCTACATTAGAATGAATAAGTAAGCTGAACAATGTTGCTAGATCAAAATGCTAATCATTCTATAAAGCCAATTATTTATCCATGTACTTGCACAGTTAGAAAACAAAAATTTTAAATGCAAGCATTAAACACTCACAGTTCGATCCAAAATATTAAGTGTTTAGGAATAAATCTAATGAAATATGTATAAGATGTCTACATCGAGAACCAGAAAACAATACTGAGAAAAATAAAAGGAGATCCAGATAAATGGAGAGGCATGCCATGTTCATAGATTAAAGGGTTAAATATTATAAAGATGTCAATTTTTAAAATTGACCTACGTATTCAATACAACCTCAATCAAAGTAATAGAGAGAGAGAAATATGAGAGAGAGAGACAGAGAGAGAAAGAAATAAAGAAAAGAGAAGAAAGAAAGAAAATTTGAGCAAGTAGTTCATAAAAGAAGATAAATGAATGGACAACAAATAGGCACCTAAAAGAGTCTTAATCTCATTACTCATTAAGGCTATATAAAATAAAATCATAATGAGATCTTTCTGTATTCCCAATTAAAAAAAGAAAAGGCTAAATATTAAAAATAATGTGCAAAGATTAACAATAATGTGGAGCAACTAAACATACACATATTCTATCACCCAGCAATTCCAATCCCAGGTATATCTACAAAATAAATGTGTGCATAAAATTTATCAAAAGATACATGTAAGAATTTTTTTAAAGATTTTATTTGTTTATTTTAAACAGAGAGTGATAGTGAGAGAGAGACTTAGTTGTGTACATGGGTGCTGGGGTTTGAACCAGTGTACTTGTGCATGCCGGGCAAGCGCCGTAACCGCCGAGCCACCGCTCCAGCCCCACATGTAAGAATTTTTAAGGCAACATTATATTTGACCATTAAAAGCTGAAGAGAGCACGAATGTTCACTAGGAGTTAATAGATAAATCGATTTGGGTAAGATTATTCAATTCTTTAGCAGTCAAAATGCATAAACTACTACTAGACAAGATAGCATGGATTATTTTCACCAATGTGATGTTGAGTTAAATCCAGGCAGAAAAAGATAACACTGTATGCTTCATTTATAAGAAATTCAAAAACAGAAAATGATCTAAGGTCTTAGAAGTCAAGATAGTCATTAATTTGGAGGAAGTGAAAGAGATAGCTTCAGGCCAGGGCAAAGAAGTGTTTTGGGGTGGTTTATGTTTTTATTTTTGGTACTGTGGATTGAGCCCAGTACCTTTTCCTTTTTTCATTTTGAGACAAGATGTCACTATGTTACTGAGGCTGGCCTCAAACTTGCAATCCTCCTGTATCTGCCCCCCAAGCTGCTTGGCAAAGAAGAGATTTGAGGAATACTAAGAATATTTCATTTTTTGACTTGGTTCCATGGCCATGCCAGTATTTTCAGCATGTGTCACCTGATTGAACTGTATAATTATATTATATATACCTTTAGTATTTAAAAGTTCTTACTACGTGAGCTCTCCTGTTTCACTGGCCTTCCAGGTTTCTGAGGGCTTCCTCAGTGCCATAACATTCACATTTTCATGTCCTTCTGTTCTCCTTTTCTTCACGTGCTACTCTTGTTCTATTCACTCAGAAGGTGTAGAACATCTGTCTAGAGTTTCTTTAAATTTCTGCATTTAGGAAAACTGATGACTTTCAATCTTTCAAACCATACACGGTATTAACTAACAATATTAGTAAGACAGATGATAAAACAGATATGATCCCTACTATTTCAAAACTTACCTTTTAGTAAAGACAGGTAATTAAAAATATGCAATAGATAAATACATCAATTCCCCACTTTGTCTACCAATATAACAGAAAGAAACAGTATGGAAGTATGGAGATGATGGAGTAAGAAGGAAAAAGTAGATAAATAGGATGACAGAGTATTCTGACCTGAACGAATGCTTTTATTGAGGCCAGAATGATTAACAGAGGCTGGCCATACCAAGGTGTGGAGAAAACTATGCAAGCTGAGTGAATGGGGACCCTTTGAAAGTTTTTTAAGTCTAGAATAATATAATCTGATTTTCATCTGAAAAGAACTCCCTGTCAACTATGGAGAGAATTAATTGTAAGGGGACATAAGTAGATGTGGAAGCCCATTAGGAACCTGCTACATTTATGCAGGAGAGAAGACACTGTTTGACCTACCATGATGGACTTAGAGAAGAAGGTAAATCAGTCAATCCAAAATATGCGTCAGAGGCAGATCAACAAGATCTACTTGTGGAGTTCTCTGTGGTATGGGAATGGGGAACTGAATAAAGCAAATGGAGAACCCAAGGATGTCTCTCAGGTTTCTGATTTGATAACATGAGAGGATGCCAGTAACATAGATTACGATGGAGAAACTGCAGATAAAGAAGTTTTGAGTAGAAAAATTTTAAAAAATCTGCTTGGGGCTGGTTGCATTTAAAATATCTATGACCTCCATCTAAATGGAAGTCCAGTAGAATGGGAAAGTCTGTATGACACAAAAATGGAGCTATAATTTTGAATGTGTAAGTAACTGTATTAACAATCTTAAATCCATGAGATTTATGATCTGTAACACCTGAAACTATAGAAAGAAAGAATAAACCTGAGCTCGGAGTAATTCCAACATTCCAAAGTGAAGTGGAGAGGGAAGAGTTAACAAAGGAGAATTTAGAGGAAACAAGTCACAGCAGAAAACCAGAGCGTAGAACAGGAGTGATCATCCAAGGAGGGCGCAGGCACCTGCTTTGAATGCTGCTGAGAGAGAGCAAGGTGGTGGAAGAGCATCCCTGGATGTGGCAATGAGAGCCTTCAGTGACCTATTACAGTTAGAGTCTAAAAGTCTGAAAATCAGACATTCTGTGTGGAAATGTTAACCAGGAGCCTACTTACCATTACTTTAAAAGAGGGGAAATCATATTGTGTTATAAATCAACTCAGAATCCACCCAAAGTTTCTGAAAAGTTAACTGCAAAAGAGGACTGTGCATATGTGCATATGGAGTGTATGTGTGTGTATTATGCAATCGCGTGCCCTACGTAAGTGTTATGTGCTCACAGGTGTGTCTGTGTGTGCGTGTGTATACATACTGCTGTGTTAGGATGTTGCTATCATGTTGAGATGTTAAGACGCCTTCTGCTACACTCTTCTGTCATGATGTTCAGCCTCACCTGGAGCCCTGAGCAATGGAACCAGCTGCCTATGGACTAAAACCTCTGAAACTGTGAGCCTCTAAATAAACTTCCCTCCTTAAAATTGTTCTTGTCGGGTCCTTGGTCACAGCAATGAAAAGACTGATTAAAGGGCTGGAGCAGTGCTTCAGCGGTTACGGTGCTTGCCTGGCATGTGTGAGGACATGAGTTCAAACCCCAGCACCACATACACAACACAGTGTCAGAGCAACGAATCACATGAAAAACGAAACAAAATTGATTCTCTCTCTCTCTCTCTCTCTCTCTCTCGCTGTCCTTCTATCTTAAAAAAAAAAAAAAAGAGTAGAGAAGGCTGACTAAAGCAGCCATCTAATCTGCTAGTGGTGCCTTGAAGTGAGTTTGAAATTTGATTGCTCTTATCTTTCATTCCTAGGAGTTCTGCTTGGTTTCTTTTCACTATTTCTATTTCTCTGTTAAAATGGTCTTTCATCTCCTGCTTAAAAAAAAAAAACTGTTAAGATTCTATAGTTTGGATCTTAAATATCCCTTAAAGGCCACCATGGTAACAGCTAGGTTGCAATTTTGGGAGATGGTGAACCTTTAGGAGATAGGACCCAGAGGGAAAAAGCCAGATTATGGGGAGCCTTTCCCTGAAGGGAATATTGGGACTCCAACCCCTTTCTCTCTGTCTTTTAGCTTCCCAGCTGCCATGAGGTGAGCAGGCCTCCTCTACCCCACACTCCCACCATGATGACCTGCACCACCACAAAAAATAAAGAGGGCTGGGGATGAGCCTCAGTGGTTAGGGGTCCCTGGTTTCAGTCCTTGGTACCAAAAGTAAAAAGAAAAAAAAAAAGAAAGAAAGAAATTTAAAAATAAATAAATAGTACTTTTTTAAAAAGCAAGTCAGAGGGCTGAAGCAGTGGCTAAGTGGTTATGGCACTTGCCTGGCACGTGTGAGGATGCGGGTTCAAACCCCAGCACCAGGTACACAACGAAGTGTAAGAACAACAAAAGCCACATAAAAAACTGAATAAAATCGATTCTCTCTCTCTCTCTCTCTCTCTCTCTCTCACTGTCCCTCCCTCTTGTAAAAATAAATATAAATAAATAAATAAGCAAGTAAGTCAGAAGTACAACCCTTTGTTGACACTTGGCATGCATTTCAAATCATGTACATGTGATACTCATTCTGGCAAGTGTGTTGGGAACTCAACTGGAGATTCCTGGACACGTTTTCATTTAAAGTTCGAGTTGAGGGGATATAAGTATATATGGGTTACCTTTATAAACACGTACTTCTGATATCCTTTAGAAAAGTGTATTTCTTCATAATGCCTCATTAAGTTTGGATATTAAAAAGCAGGCAAGGAGCTACCACCAAGTTCAGAGCTTCTGTGAAGTCACTCTGCTGGCAACAGCCCCAGGAAATACTAGCTAATGCTGTGGACCTCGTTCTAGGACCCCCTATAAGCTCGTGGGCACCAGCCTCACGCTATTCCAGGAGCTCCCACCAACCTCAGCAGGTTCCTGTGACCTACCTCTGCTGGCCACAGCCTCAGGATACACGAGTCAGACCTATCAGCCCCACCCCAAGACCCATGAGTTAGCTCGGTGGGTGCCAGCCTCGGGAGCCTCCCCAGGAGCCCCAACATAGCTCCACAGGTTCCTGTGACCTCGCTGTACTGGTGACAGCCCTGAGACGCACAAGATAGCCCTGTGGGCCAAGCCCCAGGATCCAAGAGTCAGCTCCAAGGGTGCCAATCTCAGGAATCACGAGCTAACTAGGCCGGTGACAGCACCAGGAACAATGAGATGGATCTGATACCCTCCCCAGTTGATTGGATCTACTTTCTTTGTATCTTTTTTCTTTTTCTTATTTTTTTTTTCTTTAAGAGAGAAGGACAGTGAGAGAGAGAGAAAGAGAGATGCAATTTTTTATTTTCATTTAATTGTTCTGACATTGTGTACATGGTACTGGGGTTCAAATTCCTATCCTCACACATGCCGGGCAAGCACTGTAACTGCTGAGCCACTGCTCCAGCCCCTTCATTGTATCTTTATATGAGCACAGACGGAACTGAGGAATCCACACTCAAACATTTGTACTTGGAGGACTCCCACCTGGAGTGGCCCAGCCACTGGGCAGGCCCAGATTTCTAGTCTGGGACTAGCAAGCACCCAAGGCAACCCAAGGACCCCCACCTTGAGCCACCAAGCAGCCACACAGGCCCAGGCTTCTGGTCCCAGGCATCCAGGACACCTGGAGGACCATTGCCTAGAGCTACCCAGCCACAGCCCTATCCTCCAGGTCTAGATATATTGGGGTCATCCCTGCTGCTAAGGATCCTAGGTCCCATTGCAGCATGCAGGAAGGCCCATTCTGGCCCAGTGGGGGCTCCCCCACACCTCTGGTAACCCAGGACCCAGAATCCCAACACATGTCACACCACTTCAGCTAACTACCCAGTGTTTCCAGATCCACACCCTGGAACAAACATCCAAAAAGTGCAGGAAAATAAGGCCCCAGACAGAGGCAGCTTTCTGGAAGAAGGTGGTCATCAGAGTGATGATGTCTGACCTGACCTTTTGGCCTGCAAGGAAGAAGCACCCAGAGACCAAAATTGCTTCCTCACATGGAACCTAACTCAAAGATCCAGAAGGTCTTTAAAAATGAAGAATCAAACTAGAAAAAGTAAGCCTCAAACATCACTCCCCTATCAAGGATCCCATGGGCAGGGAGTAGGATGAAAACCTAGAAAAAATTATCAACAATCAGGTTACTAAAAGGAATAATGAACTAAAAGAGAGAAGAGACTAAGAAAGAAAACTCAAGAGATGAAAAATTCAATTATCAAAGAAATATACATAATGTAAAAGGAAGTAACGGAGCTAAATTCAGCGGTCAATCATATCAAATGAATGACAGAAGAATTTAATAATAGACCAAATTCTATACAAAACAGAACCTCAGCTCTTGAAGAAAGAACTTCCAACAATGAGGATAAGCTGAGTAAGCTTGAGAGCGTGGATGACAAAAAAAGAAGAAAAAAAAAAAAAACTCACGCAAAATGAGCAGAATTTTCAAAATGTCTGGGATGAAATCAAAACAAACAATCTAAAAAATCAGGAGAGATCCTGATAAATAAGTTTATATTCCAGAAATTGAAAAGGAGGAATCTCTCCCAAACACTTTTTATGAGGCAACCATAACCCTGATACCAAAAACTCAACAAAAGGCACATTAAAAAAATAAAATTGCAGTACCTGTGATGAACATAGACACAGAAATCTTTAATAAAGTTCAAGAAAGCCACATTAAAAAACATCGAGAAAATCATTCTTCATGATCAAGTAGGCTTCATTCCAGGAATGCAAGGCTGGTTCAATGTAAGCAAATCAATAAGTGTGATTCATCACTTAAATAGAATTAATGAAGAAAAAACATAACATCATATCAATTGATGTAGAAAAGGCCTTCAATAAAATCCAGCACCCATCTGTGCTCAAAGCTCTGGAGAAGATAGGGATCAAAGGAACTTATCCTAACTATGTAAAGACCATATATGACAAACCCAGCTAGTATAACACTAAATGCAGAAAAGATGAAAGCATTTCCACTAAACTTGGGAACAAGATAAGGTTGCCTACTCTCACCACTTTTATTCAATATAATTCTCAAGACCTTTGCAGGAGCAATACATCAGGCAAGAGAAGGAAATAAAAGGGATAAGAACAGAAAGAAAAGAAGTCGAATAATACCTTTTTGCTGATGACAAATCCTATATATGGAGGACCCAAAAACTCCACCAGAAAACTGCTTGAACTTATAAACAGATTTAGCAAAGAGTCAGATTACAAGATCAACAACCATAAATCAATAGCTTTCCTAATCACTGACAATAATAGGGAAGCAAAAGAAATCAGGAAATTGATCCCATTTATAATATCCTCAAAAAGAATAAAATACTCAGGAATTAATCTAACAAGGGAAGTAAAAGAATTCTACAATGAAAATTATTGAACACTGAAGAAAGAAATTGAAGATGACCTCAAAAGATGGTAAGACATTCCATGTTCTTGGTTAGGCAGAAATAATATAATTAAAATGGACATTCTACCAAAAGCACTATACAATTCAATCCCCATCAACATACAATGTCTATCCCTCTTCTGGGTATTTTCTCAGAGGAGTTAGAATCAACACATTTCAGTGACAGCAAAATCATTGTTCATAGCAGCTCAATTTACAACAACTACATTATGGCATCAACCCAGATACCCCTCACTGCATGAATAGATCTGAAAACTGCAGTGTATATATGCTATGGAGTTCTACTCAGCTATAGAAATAATGATATTACAGCCTTTGAAGGCAAATGGATGGCAATGGAAGAAATTCTGCTGAGTGAAATTAGTCAAACCCAGAGACTCAAGGATCAAATATTTTCCCTCATTTGTGGAGGCTAGAGAAAAACCCAGGCATCAGGGAATGGTAGTGAAGCTCATGTACTAGAATCACCAAAGTGGAGGCAACACGTAATCTAGGGGAACCATAGGTACATAACGGGCAGAGGGGTGAGGAAAGCAAGGGGAGAAGGAGGGAGGGTAGGGAGGGATCTGAAGGGGTATGAACAATGTAGCTAACTCTTTACTCAAGAAGCCAAATAATACTTACACAATCATCCAGTTCTGGAAAATGCACAATCCTATATATATGGACAGTTACATCTGTTAGAGAGAGGAAATATAGTAGAGTCAAGAACACACTGGGGTGTGGGAGATGTGGGGGTGACTCTGGATTATGATCAGGGGCATATCATATTGTTACTTCATATGCATTTATCATTATACAACAACACAACTCCTCAATAAATAAAAAATAAAGACAATAGACCCTTTTTTTAAAGAGAGAGAGAGTGAGAGAAGGAAAGAGAGAATCAATTTTGTTTATTTTTTCATCTGACCTTTGTTTTTCCAACACATATGGCTGTGGTGCTGGAGTTCAAACCCAAGTCCTCATGCAGGCCAGGCAAAGGCTCCAATCACTGAGCCACCGATTCAGCTCCTGCACTAGTTCTTTTGCCTGTAGCACTCAGCGCCAAATTGACTACCTCCTAAACATGAACATGGATGGTGATTCATATAGAAACCATGTAAATGAGTCAATTACTAAGCATCTATTCTGTGCCATGACCTAAGATACAGTTCCTGCCCTCAAAAAGCTGACTCCAGGGGAGCATGGAACACAAGGAACTCTGAGGAAAATGGGAAATATTGTTCAGCCTGTAAAAAAAGATGACTCCAAGATGGCGGGAAAGGAAGAGGTTTGAAGCTTGTTTTAAACTCTTGAAATGAGCTTTGTGCAGAAGAATTGACTTAATCTATGTCACTCCAAATGGCCCAATTCTTGAAAACACAGCAGATTGTAACCACAAACACCAGAGAACCACACTAGAGAATTTCCTAGACCCCATATGGTAGGATAGACATAATTGGAAAAAGGTGAACCTGTGGGTTGTATTGAAGCTACTGTCAGGCATGTGGTGAGCATTTCACAATTGTCCACCCAGAATCTGCCTCCCTTGTGTTTTGTATGATCCTATGGCACTGTCAATCACTAGCTCCCACCTCCTTAAACCTAGGATGGACAAGCGGCTGAAGATAGACCAATTAGACTTCCTCTCCCGGGAATCTGACTCAAGAGACTAGAGGCACTCCAGGGCTGAAGGAGATGGGAGTTGTGCAATCCAATGCCAGTGCTCTAAAGAGGTGACTTTTGAAGTCCTGCTCAGAAGCTTCTTTGGCTTCAGGCCTCCCAGCTCTTCATGTGAGAATATGAGAGTAAAAGTGACCACTACTAAGGCTCCAGTGACCAGAACATGAGCTTGAAGTTAGATACCTAGTTATCAGAATTAGGACCTGAACTCAGGGATGGCTCAACAGCAAGAGGGACCTAAGTGAGTTTCCGAGTGCTGACTTTCTTATGGTCCATGTAAAGGACAAGTCCTGGAGCCTGGACGCACTGAGGCTATTGCTACAGGGCTGCATGATGCCCTGACAAATGATTCCAGCTGGAGGAGGACATCAGTGAAGTTTAATTAAAAGAAAGATGACCCAATAAGCTTTATCAGAAACCTTTTTTTGGGGAGGGAGTAACTAAGGATTGAACCCACTGAGCCACATCCCCAGACCTCTTCAGTTTTTATTCTGAGACAGAGTTGCACTAAGTTACTCAGGACCTTGATAATTTGCTGAGGCTGGCTTTGAACTTGTGATCCTCCTGCCTCAGCCTCCTGAGTCACTGGTATTACAGGTGTGCACCACCACAATTGGCTATCACAAGTTTATTTATATATTTTTCTTTAGAAAAAGAGTGTGTGTGTGAATTTTTTTATTCTTTTCATTTGGTTTTTCCTTTTCCTCCTCTTGGTTGTGTATGTGGTACTGAGAATCAAACCCAGGCCTTTGCACATGCCAGGCAAGCACTTCACCACTGAGCCAAATATGATTTGTGGCAGAAATCAACATTATGCTATTTGGAAGCCAGTTAAGCAAGGTCTGTGTCTTTATAAAACTGTTATCTCTGCATCTGATTTTCAAGTTTGAAGTCCATAGTGTAGGCAGTAGCAAGAGAAGATGGATGGAAAGTATGAAGAGCAAGGACAAATGGGAAACCACAAGGCTGGACTAAAATCCCTGTCAATTCTTCTTGCCTCTGGCGTTCATTAAATTTATAATTTAAATTCATTTTAACAGATTATGAAAGCATAAAAACTGTACATATTAGTGGAGTATCTTGTGATGATTCAATGCACATGTACATTGTGTGATGCTTAAATCAAGAAAACATATTTAACTCTTAAAACTCAAGGCAGCATTAGCCAGGAAAGTATTTTATTTTATTTTATTTTATTTTTTTACAACTTTATTGAGTTTTTCACATGGCCTTAGTTGCTCCAACACTCAGTTGTGTACGTGGTGCTGGGGTTTGAACCCGGGTCCTCGTGCTCGCCAGGCAAGCGCCGAAACCGCTGAGCCACCGCTCCAGCCCCAGGAAAGTATTTTAAAAGGTGTTTCCGTAGTCACCCCATGGGATAGCGAGATATGGTAACCATTAACTTAGAGCAAAGTCAATGCTCTGTTATTTGACTTTTATTCTACAACATTAAGCTACTCTGGCATAGACCAACAGAATGTGAATATTTGGATTAAAACAGGATTTAGGAAAAAAATATATGTGGTGGGGGCTCTTGGGTTTAAATCTAATTTTCAGAATTTATATATATATTATATTATTCTATTAGAAGCTTGTTTGATTGTTCAACAAATAAATTTCTGAATTAAAAAAAGGAGGGAGATACTGGATAGGGATTGGGATCCAGTTACATTATCATTACATATGCATATAGGAATGTGTAGCAATGAATCTCTTCAATATGTAAGGACATGCTGAACAAATAATAAAAAATAAAATTTTAATTTTATGGAAAAAATGTGATATTTGCCCCAAAAAATAAGTGAATTTAGTAATGAGCCGTGGACTCCAAGCTGGGAGAGACAACAGAGGGTGATTCCTAGTTAGAAAATGTCCAAGTCCTTTTCTTGTTCAGGTATTTTTAAGAAGGTCTAAAGCCAGGTGCAGTGACATTGTCCTGTAATTCCAGTGATTCAGTGGCTGAAGCAAGAAGATTGCAAGTTCAAAACCTGCCCTGGCAACTTAGTGAGCCCAGGTCTCAAAATCAAAAAAAAAAAAAAAATGACTGGCAATATAGCTCAGTGGTAGAGTACCCTGGGTTCAATTCCCAGTACAATAAATAAATAAATAGATTTCTTCTTAAGAGAGAGGGACAGTGAGAGAGGGAGAAAGAGAAAGAGAAAATCAATTTTTACTGAGTTTTGCATGTAGTTTTCCATGCTCCAAGACTTCCTTTTGTATGTAGAGCTGGGGTTTGAACTTGCATACTTGTGTATGCCAGGCAAGTGTGGTAACCACTAAGCCACCACTCCAACCCCATAAATAAATAGGTTTGAAGAAGGTCTCTGGTGTTTCCAAGACTGAAATAGTGTCTGACCCTTAGCTGACTACAATATAGTAACTGCATCAGGCTCATGAAGAAGAGTCAAGATTGTTCCTGTCACCATCTTCCTTTACCATCTTTCCTCTGATTCTGCCTCTCATTTTTCTTTCCCTCTCCCCTGTTCCTTCCTCCCTTCCTTTCCATTCTCTTAATTTCCTACTTCTCGCTTGCCCTTTCTTCTCTTTTCCCTCCCTGTTCTTCCACCTCCTGACTCAGCCCCTCTCCGTTCTCTTCCTTTGTGGACTATCTGCACTGGGAGAGGGCCGTGACCAGGACCACAAAGGAAACTTCTCTCTACCTGCCTGGCTTTTCTGCTACTTACATATTCTCTACTTCCACTTTTATAGTTTCATATTTCTTTCTAAATACCATCTTGCCTATACTTTTCAAAGGGCTGCCGTTTTCAAAACCCTTCAAGCCTCTTGTATCATGCGTTTCTCATAACACCTCAAGGGCAGGTTTAGAGAACCCTTCCTCTCATGCTGTGTACTCATTCAGGAAAGATAGCCCTTCTGGACACCATCCTCTTTACATCACCCACTCCTTCTCCTACAGAGTTAATACGTCACAATGCAGTTTTCAAAACTGGGTGGTATGACGTGCTTAATAGCTAGAATGCAGATTCTACACTGGGGTCCAGAGCAACAAACTCGACACCCCAGAGCAGTAATTTGAACTCAGATAGCAGAAAGATACTGACTGTACAGTCTTGAACAGCCTTTCCAGCTGACAAAGCACATGCATGTGCGTCACTTCACTTCCACTGGCGACACCCTTGTGGGGGACGTGGGTCTGCCTGTGATGAATGAGAACCTTCGGTGGCTGTGCTCCCAGCTCACCTTGGAGGTGGCAGCATTTGTCTAACGCAGACTGAGGCCTCTGGCCATGCGTGGTACTTTATGCAGGACTAATGATGCAATTAATCCCCTACATTAGCTGACACATCACTCCTTAAAGTAAAAATTTCCTAGTTGTAATCTTAAAAAAAAAAAAAAAAAGATAGTTAAAGCGGCAAAGCTGAGCACCAACCAAAAAAGGCTTGTACAGGAATCTAAATCCATTCCCAGCTTCTGCCTATTATATTGACAAATACACTACTTTAATCTCTCCCCACCAGACCTCGCACACAGTGGTCAGGAGGCCACTTTATTAGACTTTATTTTTTTTAAATCCATTGGTTGCAAGAAAGGTTATGGGTACAAATACCTCACAGCCAGTATTAAAAGGACATACTGCCAGGAAAAAAAATTATATAGTCAGTCTTGCTAAATTAGTTTACCTAAAATTGTATGTGTGAGTGATTTTAATCAAAATCTAATTTCCCCTCTTTTTAGAGTAACTGAAATGAGATTTTTCTAATTTACTTTTTGCGGTTCAAGTTCCTCATAATTCTTCTATGGTCGTGACAGCACCGTGAACGCGTCTGCTGCTACAAAGCATTAAAAAAAATTAGATTTTCAAATTGATGTGCTAAATTAAAAATGTTTAATGTTTCTCATCAAAAAGCAAAGAAGTATGCAAGGGGCCTCCAGTACAGTTAAAGGCGTGATTTTTTTTTCATCTGTTTCTTTAATTCACAACCCAGGGCAACTGTACTGTGAAAATTAACAAGTTAAAAGTAAAGGAATTCTTGTAAGCAGTGTCCTCCAAGGAGCTTCCTTTTAATTTCCTCCCATCCCTTGACACAGTGACCTTAAGGATGTCATAATAAAAATGGATGTCGGTGCCTTGGGTTTATCTGC
>PVKS010016318.1:0-44200 GCA_004027875.1 Aplodontia rufa
GGGGGTAAAGAGTACACTACATTGTTGATTGTCTTCCTAGATTCCTTCCCATCTTCCCTCCCTCCCCCACCCCTGTACATATCTATGGTTCCCCTAGATTTTATGTTGCATGTCCTTGGCGGGTCCAATACATGAGTCTGACTACCTTTTACCCAAACCTGGGTTTAGTTCCAACCTCCACAAATGAATGAAAATTTTTGAGCCTTGACTCTCTGGGTTTGGCTAACTTTGTTCAGCATGATTTCTTCCATATCCATCCATTTACCTTCAAAGGCCAAAATATCATTGCTTCTAATAGCTGAGTAGAACTCCATTGTGTATATATATACATATATGTATGTATGTGTGTGTATATATATATATGTGTGTGTGTGTGTGTGTGTATATGTGTGTGTATATATATATACACATACATACATACACACCAGAGCTTTTGG
Organism: Aplodontia rufa; assembly: GCA_004027875.1. Classification (NCBI taxonomy): domain Eukaryota; kingdom Metazoa; phylum Chordata; class Mammalia; order Rodentia; family Aplodontiidae; genus Aplodontia; species Aplodontia rufa. The sequence goes on from PVKS010016318.1 coordinate 438, forward strand.
ATCCATTTATCTAGTTATGTGCATCTGGATTGATTCCATAATTTAGCTATTATAAATTGAGCTGCTATGACTGGGTCACATGGTGGATCAATCCCTAATATTCTGAGGATTTTCTACACTGCTTTCCAGAGTGGCTCTATCAGTCTGCAGTCCCATCAACAGGGTACTAGTATTCCTATTTCCCCACAACCCTTCCAGCATCTGTTATTGTTTATATTCTTCATCTGTGCCAGTCTGAGTGAGGTGATATCTTAATGTAGATTTGATTTGCATTTCTCTGATTACTAGAGATTTAGAACACTTTCTCATGTATTCATTGGCTTGCTCAATGTCCTCTGTTGAGAAGTTTCTGTTTAGCTCTCTGGCCCATTTATTGATTGGATTGTTAGTGTTTTTTATTTGATATTTTGAAAACTGTACTCATGTTCTATGAGTTCTTTTTCTCTTTTATCATGTATGTCCTCAACCTTACTCAGCCTGTCTTCATTGTTAGTTCTTTCTTCCAGAGCTAAGTTTCATTTTCTATAGAGGTTAGTCTATTATTAAATTCTTCCATTGTTTTTCTGTTGTTAATGACAGAAGACATTAGCTCTGTTACTTCCTTTTTCAGTATGTCTATTCCTTTGATAATAAAGTTTTTCATCTCATGAGTTTTCTCACTTAGTCCTTTAATTCTTCTTTTAGTTCATTGTTCTTTTCAGTAATCAAATCATTGATAATTATTTCTAGGTTTTCTAATTATTTCTAGGTTTTCATCTTGCTCCATCTATTTGTTCCTTGGGTGGGGAGTTGTGGGCTTGAGGTGAACCTATCCTATTTTGATTCCTCATTTCGATAATCTTCTGGGTCTACGAACAGTTTCTCTGTGGTGAAGGTAGGCAGATCTGGAGGCTTCTTCCTTGTAGATCAAAAGGTAAGGTCAAACAACACCCCTCCGATGACTACTTTCTTCCAGAAAACTGCTTCAGCCCGTAACCTTGTTGGCTGTACCTCATGTATCTAGGCCCCAGACCCTTGATTTGAAATCTGGGTGCATTGCAGCCTGCTGGATTGTATATGCACAACAGCTAGGGTACTTTTGTGGGTCCTGGTGTCTTGTGCTCAGCCTGAATGGGGCCCCTGTACACAGTGATAGGACCTGGGATCTTTGGCAATGGGTATGGGCACAATGTATCTGGACCTGGCAGGAATGGACTGCATCTGGGTGGCTATGTGCAAGGCATCTGAACAATTTGGGACTAGGGGCTTACTGTTCCTGAAGGTCCTGGTCCTGAGGCCTGGATCTGCCAGCACTGAGGTTGCTGGGGTTGGCTCTGGTGGGGCTCCTCGGTGGTTGTGGCCTGGCAGCTGCAGGCCAGAAATGAGCTAGGGTATATATTTTATATCTTTTGTGGAGTCTCTCTTTCTCTGCTCCCTGGATCCAAGTCTTCCACCATTATGTTCAGCCTCACCTTGAGCCTCAAGGAATGGTAGTGGCCTTCCATGGACTAAGACCTCTGAAATTGTGAGCCCCCCAAAAAACTTACCCTGCTTAAATTGTTCTTGTCAGGTCTGTTAGTCCCAGCAACAAAAACACCAACTAAAACACAAATTGCCTGATCCACATCCAAACGGAGTTAGATGGCATCAGATCTTGCTTCTTCTCTGAGAACAGTCTGGTGCCTTTCATGCTGTGTCCTTGATCTTCAGATCTGGGCTTATTCTGTATGAGCTTGCAGTGCTTCCTTCTAAATCTCATTTGACCCTTTCACTTATCCATCTACCTATGTAAGATGCCAACTCTCCTGTCACAAGTGGAGCTAACCAGATGTTCACTGAGGCTTACTTGGCATGTCCCAGGTGTGGACCTCCATGCTATCCTGTGAGACTGAGTGAATCATCCTGATCCGGACATGGGCTTGAAAATAAGTGAAATGTAATCAATCTCCAATCTTAGAGACTGGCAGTTCAACTACTTATGAATGCTCCTGGATTTAATCAGCTTTTTGTTGCTGCTGTTCCTAAAAGACCTGACAAGAACAGTTTAGCGGAGGAAAAGTTTATTTAGGGGCTCATGGTTTCAGAGGTCTGAGTCCATCCACAGCAGGCTTCATTTCTTGGGGCTGGAGGTGAGGGAAAACAGCATGGCGGAAGAGTGTGGTAGAGGAAAGTGGCTCAGTACATTGCAATCAGGAAGCAGAGAGAGACTACGCTCAGCTCACCAAATATGCACCCCAAAGGCAGCCCCCAGTGACCCTCCTCTTCCTCCCACACCCTGCCTACAGTTACCATGCAGTTGAACTGTATAAGGGAATTAACGCACTAATTAGGTTAAGGTTCTCATAAGCCAATCATCTAACCTCTAAGCCTTCTTGTGTCGTCTCACATGAGTTTTTCAGGGACACCTAATATCTAAACCATAACACTCAGTTGCTATTGCTTCCTAATACCTATTTCTGGGTCTGCTATAATTTTTATCTGAAGTTTGCTTTAAAGACCCATGTATTAAAGGCTTAGTCCCTAGTCCATAGCATTACCGGGAGGTAGTGGAACATTTGGAAGGTGGTGCTCAGCGGAAGGAAATTAGGTCATTGTGGGCATGGAATATTGGAACTCTGGCCCCTGCCTCTCTGTCTCTTTGCCTCCCATTCATTATGAGGTAAACAGCCTCATATACCAAGCACTCCCACCATGGCATCTACTGTGCTTTCATAAGCCCGAAGCAGTATGGACAAGTGCCCATGAACCAACATCTCCAAAAACAAGAACTGAAATCAACTTCTCTTCCTTATGATTACCTCAGGTATTTTGTCACAACAACAGAGACCTAATCCAGTATCACAGTAACCATAAGTGTGAAAAAACTAGTCAGAGCCTCTGTAGACCCTTAATACAGTCATTCCTTGGTATATATCGAAGGATGTGTTCCAGGACTTCTGCGGATGCCCAACCCACAGAAACTCAAGTTGCTTCTACAAAATGGCACAGTATTTGTATATGACTTTAAATCATCTCTAGATTCCTTATAGTACTTAACTCAAGGTAAATGCTATGTTGATAGCTATACTGGATTATTCAAGGAATAACAACATGAAATCTGTCTGGCCATGTTCAGTGTAGACAATTATTTCTCCCAAATATTTTCATAGGTTGAATGCACCTGTGGCTGTTAAACCAGCAAATATGGAGACTGGCTGTGGACTATTTCTCTTATATCTATGTATCCTTTTGTTTTAGTTAACTTTTTCATTGCTGTGACCAGAAGAACTGACAAGAACAATGTAGAGGAGAAAAAATTGATTTGGGGCTCATGGTTTCAGAAGTTTCAGTTTATGGTTAGCTAGCTCCATAACTCTGGGCCCAAGGTGAGGCACAGCATCTTGATGGGAAGGCACGGAGGAGGAAGGCGGCTTAGGACATGGTAATCAAGAAGCAGAGAGAGAGCTCCGTTCACCAGGGGTAAAATACAAACCCCAGAGACATGCCCCCAGTGATCTCTCTCTCCCAGCCACATCCTACCTGTGTGTAGTTACAGCCCCATTAATCCATTCAAGTGGACTAATGCACTAATTAGGATAAAGCTCTCATAACCAAATTATGTCACCTCTAGACTTCTGGTATTGTCTTTCATGTGAGCATCTGGGGGGACACCTCCTATCTAAACCATAACACCTGTATTCTGGAAGCCCATTCAAAAAGGGAAAAGAGTTTCTTCTGGCATGATAGCTGATTCCTGCACTTACTCCTACCTTTTTAAATAGCTATAAAAACACATACCTGCTTTGCAATGTTTAAGATTCATGGAAAGCCAAGAATGGGTCCAGGTAAGAGCTGTAATATTTCTTTAATTGCAAATGATAAGGAAATTCATCTGTCTAGAGGTGATTATTCAAAGCACAATGTAATTAGTATGCTCTTGGCTTCCCAGGTCTCCCAAAATTTCCCATGGAGACCTACTGGTTCCCTCTTCATGTAGTGCAGAATCCTCAATAAGCAAACAGCCTGCACTGTCTTATCCTCAGAGCTCTTTATATTCTTCTTGCCATCCAAATGCCCTTCAGATTTTGTCTATAAGCCATCCACTCACAAGGTGCAATAATTGGGAGACAATAGTCCCAGAACATTCCTAGTGTTTACTACCAGATTTAGGTAAATCTAAGATAAATATCTCAGACAAACCCACCTTCTGCACAGCCAACTCAGACTTGCTTTGGGTATATTTGGATATTATGTGCAATTGAGATTACTACTAATACTCAGGTCAGTGGTGTATTAAATCCACTTTTCTACTCCTCTTCAAAATGCACAACCAGACTTGCTAATCTTTGAGTTTCTAAAAAGGTTCCACATTGCTTATTCTCTCTTGAGATGTGTGATATTTTCAAGAGATATGTATAATACTGGGAACTCCAGAGAGTTAGCGATACATTACAAGCTACAAGCAAGATTTAAGGAAGATAGAATGGTTTGACAATTTTTATCTTTTCTGAACTTGTACAGATGCAGTTATGCTTTTCCTCATATACAGCTGATCTCTTACTAGATTAAATACTCAGATTATAAATTCTTTTAGAGCAGCAAACTGATTTTATTTATCTTCGAACTCAATGCAATACTTAGCATGGGTATCTTCCAAATTGGTAATTTATCTGCCTTGGGGAAGAGCATTTTCTAAGAATGGAAATTAACCAGGCATACCCATCAAAGTTTAAAAAAAATTTGGTTGTAAATGCAGCTATCAAACCGGAATTCAGCATAAGGATAAATAGTTACCATTAATGGAGGGTTGTTTAGGGGATTCTATGAGAAAAAAAAAATTGGTGTAGACCCACATACCTGCCCATGAAGAAACATTAGTGACAATAATTTCCATTTATATGACAGCTTATTGTCCACAAAGTGAATGCTCAATCTTAAGGTCTATCTTTTGAGGAAGATTGTCAATAATCCCTTTTTACAGGTGAGAAAAACAGGGCTCAGAGACTATAGGTGACTTTCCAAGGAAGCAGGACTACAAACAGCAAAAAAAATAAAAAATAAAAAATAAAAAAAAGCCGTAACCGAGTCATCTGGTTCCTTCTCCTCTTTTCAGCTTGGGCTTCCCTGCCTTCTATTTTATCTATACTTTCACAGCACGTGGGAAGCACAAATTATAGAATAGCAGAGTCTCAAGTCACAAACCCAGGACTAACTTCTCTTTCCTTCATCTCAGCATCTGTCCCCCTAGCAGGTCCTCTCAACACTTCCTACTGTATGTGTCTCTTCTGACCCCTACAGCATCCACCCCGATGCTGCCATTACGACTGAATGACTGCAATAGCTTCCTAAGGAATCTTTCGTTTATCAAGTACTTCAACATCCCTGGTTCTCAACTTGAGGGAGCCAGGTTCAGAATTCTGGTTCAGAATTCCTACGGAGAGGGTTTTCCTCAGCATATCACTGCTGCATCTAAAAAAACGGACAAGATCATGTAGAGGAGGAAAAGATTCTTTTGGGGCTCACAGTTTCAGAGCTCTCAGTCCGTAGAAAGCTTGTTCCACTCCTAGGAGCTCAGGGTGAATCAGAACATCATAGTAGAAGGGTGTGGTGGAGGAAAGTGGCTCAGGGCATTGCACCAAAAGCAGAGAGAGACTAAGCTCAGCTCATCAAATATACACCCCAAAGGCATGCTGCACCCCAATGATTCACCTCCTCCAGCCACATCCTACCTGCCTTCAGTGACCACCTGATTAATCCCTATGAACTCACTGATTTGGTTAAAGCTGTCATAACGCAATCATTTTACCTCTGAACTTTCTTGCATTGTCTCACACATGAGTTTTTGGGGAACACCAAATCTCCAGACTATAACAGAGGGCTTGTTAAAACAGAATGCTGGGCCTTATTGCCAGAGATTCCAGTTGAGTGGATTTGGGACAGGGTGTATGAGTTTTCATTTTTCACATGTTCTCAGGGGATGCTGATGCTGCAGGCCTAGGGGCCACACTCTGAAAACTACTGCTCCACCCAGTCTATTTCCCACACACAGCCAGAGGGAGCTCTCCCAAACCCAAGTCAGATTAAGTGACGACCTTGCAAACCAGGTTCTGACACCATCTCACACATACTCATCACTAAACCCCGACACTCCAGGCTGGGCTGTGTCCTGCCCATCTCTCATCTCATGTCCAACTTGCAAATTGGGCCTCTTCCCATTGAGTACCTCTCCAGCTCCTCCCACCACAGAGCCTTTGACCACCTCCCATCCTTCAGCAGATGGATCCTTTTCTAGCTTGAGATTAGTCTCCCCAGAGACTCCTTCCCTGACTTTGTTCTTTTTTTTTTTTCCACTTTTTAAAAAATTAGTTCAACATAGACTTCCATACTGCAGGGAATTGTTGTTACATATTCCTGCATAAATGGATATTGTCAGAGTGAGACAGTAAGTTAAGGCTGATCCTAGACCAGGATCTACCCTCCTTCATCCATTCCCTGAACTCACATCTCCTCTGTAATTCTGCCATACTATAGTTTGAAATGAACATATACATGTATAACAATTGATGACATTTCTGAGTTTCTCTTCCTGTCTGTATATAGCTAGGCTTATAATGGGACTTGAGTATTCTCCATTGTATTGATAACACCCCATCCCTCCCTTCATTCCCTGCCTCCTTCCCTTCTCCCTCCACCTTCATTGGTATGGTTTCCCCAGCTTATGTGGAGTTTCAACAATGGTGAATTTATTACTTAAGCTCAGTTGACTATCATCCTGTCTTAGGTTTTACACCAGCTTCCATATATCAGAAAAAATTTGGCTGTTAAGTCTCTGAGTTTGGGATATTTCACTCAGCATAAGTTTTTTTCCATTTCCATCCATTTGGCTACAAAAGTCATGATATCATTCTAATAGCAGAGTAGAACTCCATTGTATGTATGTATGTGCATATGTATGTGTCACAATTTTTGAATCCACTCATCCAGTGAGAGGCATCTGGGTTGGTTCCATAACTTAGCTATTGTAAATCAAGCTGCTATGAACACTGATGTAGCTGTGTCTCTGTAGTGTGCTGATTCTAGCTCTTTTGGGAAAATACCCAGGAGTAGGATAGCTGAGTCATAAGGTAGTCCCATCCCTAGTTTTATGAGAAGTTTCCACACTGCTTTCCAGAGTGGCTGTACGAGCTTGCAGTCCCACCAGCAGTGTCTTAGTGCTCCTTTCCCCCCACAACACCTCCAGCATATGTTATTGTTTGTATTCTTCATTTTTGCCACACTGACTGGAGTGATGTAGAATCTCAGTGAAGTTTGGATTTGCATTTCTCTGATTGCTAGTGATGTAGAACACTTTCTCATATATTTATTGGCTTTCTGGACTTCCTCTGTTGACAAGTTTCTATTTAGTTCCCTAGCCCATTTATTAATTGGATTATTTGTGTTCTTGGATTTATGAGTGTTAATCTTGTACCCACCCACTTTGGTAAATTCATTTATAAGCACGAGTAGTCTTCTGAAAGAGCTTTTTGGGTCTGCTACATATAGGGTCATGTCATCAGCAAATAGAGATAACATGACTTCCTTATTTCCTAACCAAATTCCTTTGATCCCCTTCTCTTGTCTGATAACTCTGGCTAGGATTTTGAGGACTATATTTAATAAGGATGGTGAGAGTGAATAGTCTTATCTTGTGCCTGAATTTAGTGGAAATGGTTTCAGTTTTTCACTTTTAAGTATAATGATGTTGTCATAAATGGCCCTTACAAAATTAAAGCATCTTCCTTTGATACCTATCTTCTCCAGAGTTTTAAGCATAAATGGGTATTGAATTTTATCAAAGATCTTTTCTGCAACAATTGAGATGATCATATCATTCTTGTCTTTAATTCTGTTTAAGTGGTGAATCACATTTATTGATTTGTGTATGTTGAACCAGCCTTGTGTTCCTGGAATGAAGCCCACTTGATCGTGTTGCATTATCTTTTTGATGAGTTTTTGGATGTGATTTGCTAGAATTTTATTAAGGATTTTTGCATCTATGTTCATTAGGGAAATTGCTCTGTAGTTTTCTTTTCTTGATGTGTCTTTTTGGGGATTTGAAATCAGGGTTATATTTGTCTGGTTAAAAAGTACTTATGAGGGTCCCATCCATTTCAGTTTCATGGAATAGCTTACTAAGGAGAGGTGTTAATTCTTCTGTAAAGGTCTGGTAGAACTCTGCTGAGAATCCATCAGGTCCTAGAATTTTCTTTTTTGAAAGGCCTTTGATTGCTGTTTCAATTTCGCTACCTGAGATTGGTTTGTTTAGAGTTTTAATGTCCTCCTTTGTTAATTTGGGGGTGTTATATGTGGCTAGGTATTTGTCTATGTCTTCCAGGTTATCAAATTTGGAAGAATACAGTTTTTCAAAATAAGTTCTGATAGTACTCTGGATTTCGGTTGAGCCAGTGCTGATGTCTCCATTTTCACCTTTGATTTTATTTCCTTCATTTCGTTTTTCCTTTTGGTAAAGTTGGCTAGGGGGTTTGGTGATATTATTTACTTTTTCAAAGAACCAACTCTTTGTTTTGTTGATTCTTTGTATTATTATTATTTTGTTGTTGTTGTTGTTGCTGTTCTCAATTTTATTGATCTCAGCTCTGATCTTGGTTATTTCGTGCCTTCTTTTGGATTTGGGATTGGATTGTTCTCTTTTTGCAGGGGTTTGTGTTATAGTATAAGTTTATTTATTTGATTCCTCTCCTAATTTTTGATGAAGGCACTCAGTGCTGTAAATTTACTTATTAAGAATGCTTTCATATGGTCCCAGAGATTTTGATATGTTGTATCATCATTCTCATTCATTTCTAAGAATTTCTTGATTTCTGTTCTCATTTCATCTTTGATCCATTTTTCATTTAAGAGGGTATGATTCAATCTCCAAGTATTTATATACTTTCTGTTCTTTTTCTTGCTGTTAATTGCTAAGACCATATTGTTGTGATCTGACATGATATGTGGGATTATATCAATGTTTTTGTATTTGCTAAGATTTCCTTTGTGGATGAGGATATTATCTATCTTGGAGAAGGATCCATGTGCTGCTGAGAAGGTAAACTCAGCCCATCTGGGATGGAATATTTTGAAAATGTGTGTTAAGTTCAATTAACTGATAGAAGTGTTTAGGTTAGAGATATCTTTGTTGATTTTTTCCTTTGATGACCTGTCTATTGTTGATAGTGGTGTATGAGAGTCCCCTAGTACTAGTGTGTTGAAATTGGTAAGTGGTTTAATGTCCTTGAATACTTTTTCAACATATTCAGAAGGGTTGTAATTGGGGGCATATATGTTAACTATTGTTATGTCTTCTTGATGTATTGTTCCTTTTACTATGATGTAATGACCTTCTTTATCCTTTCTGACCAATTTTTGGTCAAAGTTAACTTTGTCAGATATAAGGATTGCAACACTGGTTTGCTTTCTTGGGTGATAAGCCTGGTAGGTGCTTTGCCAACCTTTCACCTTCAATCTGTGTCTATTTTTGGCTGTGAGGTGTGTATCCTGTAAGCAGCATATTGGTGGGTTTTGTTTTTTGATCCAGACAAAAGACCTGAGTCTTTTGATTAGGGCACTGAGTCCATTCATGTTCAGTGTTAGAATAGATATGTGATTCTGGCTCCCTGGCATTGTGACCTTTGCTGTATTTTGTGCCATCTTGGATACTTTTTAGTGAGTTATGTTTTTATTGATTTTCTTCTGATTATAGGCTTTGGAAGTTGATAGCTTGTTCCTCTGATTGAAGTTTTTCTTTCAGTATTCTCTGTAGAGCTGGTTTTGTGTCCATATACGATGCTAATTTGTTCTCATCATGAAAGTATTGTATTTCCCCATCACATTTAAAGCTGAGTTTTACAGGGTATGGTATCTTTGACTGAAAATTATTTTCTTTCAATATTTGAAAAGTATCATTACTTGGTATCCTCGCCTTTATTGTTTGATCTGAAAAAACCACAGTAGTCCTTATTAGTCTGCCTCTGAACGTGACTGGTATTTTTCTCTTACTGCTTTTAAAATTCTTTCCTTGATTTCTCCATTATTCATTTTGTATATGATGTGTCTCGGTGAGTTTCTCATTTGGTTAGGTCTATTTGGTGTCTTACAGGCATCTTGAATTTGAGTTTCTGGATCAATTCTGATATGGGGGAAATTTTCTTTAGCTATCTCATTGAGAAGGTTCTTTATGCCATTCATTTGTTGTTCTATGCTCTTCCCTATCCCCATCACTCTCGGGTTATTTTTTCTCATCTCATCCAAATCTTCTTGGACATTCTGATCAACTCAGTAAGTTTCTTTTCTTGTCTATCCTCCTTGGATTCAACATTGCTCAGGCTGTCTTTGGTGTCTGATGTTTGATATTCAAGAGGTGAAGTTCTCTTTTATGCTGAGTTTACTCTGATATAAATATCTTCCATTGAGCTTTTAATTTGATTGACCATGTTGTTCATTTCTAAGAGCTCGGCTATGACTCTTTTCAGAATGTCTAGTTCTTTATCAAAGTGGTCTCTCAGCTCCTGCAATTGCTCTCTCATTTCCTTCCTTAAGTCTTCTTTTAATTCTTTGATTGTTATAATAATCAGATTGTTGATACTTTTTTCTAGGTTTTCATTCAGGACCCTATTTGTGGACTCCTTAGCTGGGGAGTTGTGGGTTTAAGGGGCAGAATTGCTTCCCTTTTTCTTCATTTTCAGGGCCAGGGTTATTTTACTTTGGAGATGTTCATGAGTGGTGGGGATTTTGTATCTTTGATAACTTGTGCTGGGTGCAATTTGAGAAATTGAGATTAACATCAATATTCTCAATCTATGGTTAATTATTGGCCTTTGCACTTTCTAATACCTCACAAGATATGTTGTAAGAGACAATATGATCAGCCAAAGAGTACAAGAAACAGCATTAACCTGGTTACTGTGTTCCTTCTAAAACAGTTACCATGTTAATTACCTATGAATGGAATAATAGGATTAATAACAATCTTTGGTTACAACACTATTAACCATCAGACTATAACTGGAGTACAAGGTAACCAAGCATTATCATATTTGACACATCCATCAGGATGAATAAACAATATGTTCAGTTACTGTAAGACTATTTCAAATTATCAAAAATAAAAAATAAAAGTCAAAGAACAAACAAAATTTTGAAAAAAGGAAAGAAAAAAAGGAATGAGGAACAGAAGGAGAGGTTGGGGGAATGATGTTAGGTGAGAGTTGAGTGTTAGAAGAATAAAGTGGTTATTGCTAGAGAGTAGGGAAGATGTGGGTTACAGAGCAGTGGACTACTAGTGGGCTCTGCAGCCCTGACCTCAGGTGGTGTGGTGAGTACTAATATTTACAGTAAAACAAGTGTTCAAGGCAAAGGTAAGAAATAAGTAAATAGAAAGAAGAAAGAGGTCTACAGCAACACCTACTACACACACACACACACACACACACACTAAAAGAGAGAAAAAAATCACTCTGGGGTATGGACTTGAAGCTGCCCTGATGATCACCAGTGAGGTCCCACCAACTGTCTTGAACTGTTTTCCCAGAGTCTGGGGAATTGCTGGTTGGGAGGAGTTGGGGAGGGGTTTGTCCTCAGGCAGCTGCTTCACCCCCTGATCCAATTATCTCTGGTTTAACTGTCCTGCAGGCTACACTGGCTCTAGGCTCTCCTCCCAGTTTCCCCTGAATCTGCCCTGGGGTCCTAGTGTGTCTGATACAAAGTGCCACCTGCCTTGCTTGTGTGCTCAAAATGGTAGCAGCCTGAGCCACTTGGGGCTGGAAGGGGAACAATGTTCTCTCCTCCAGAGCAAAGATGCCTCAGAGTTGTCCCAGGTTAAGCACCTTAAACAGCAGCAGAGTGTAGGGGCCTGGCAGGGTTGTGGGGATGTGTGCCTTAGGCTCCCTCCTCTGCTGCCCTGCCTGTTTGTCTGAAAAACGCTGCATTCTGACCTCCTCCTAGGCAGGAGAGGAGGCTATGAGCCCAATTTGGCTTTTTGCAATCCGTCTCTGCTGGGTTGAACTGGTCAGAGTGAGAGGAATAGAGTCTTGCCTGCTACTGAACTGAGGGGCCACCAGCAACCAGAGGCTGGATGGCTCTGGATGAGATCCTCTTTTCCACTTGCTGCACCTGAGTCCCCAAAGTCACTGATCTCCCACTGACCTGCGCTGCGTTCAGGGAATATTTTCCAGTATGCTATCCTTGCTGGAAGGTGGCTATCCTGGTGCTTCTTCCTTTCAGGTCACGGAGAGCTTGTCATTCGCCTGTTTTCCCCCTGCTTTCTTAAGAATTGCTCTTTCCATAGCTCTGTGGTTACCCTATTCTTATTTCCCTGTTGATTTTCCTTGTCTGTTTCCATATCCATACTGCCAGGATGCAATCTCTGTGAGAGAAGAACATTTCCTGCCTCATTCACCACCCTGAGCTCTCTCATAAAGCCATGTCTGGCAGATACATAGAATCCGCAAGCATTTGATACAAGATTGATAGAGCCCCTAAGACTAAAACCTCATACTTATCCTGCAGCTCAGTAATCTAACTGGGATCCCAAACCTTCCGTTTAGCAAATCTCTGAGGGTCAACAGACAGCTCCAAGTATTCTATAACCTTCTTTGCCATTAAAGACATTACCATATGAACTGAGTGCCCAGAGGAGCTGTCTGAGTCAGGAAAAGAGTCATAGGTCATAAACAGTTAGCAAGAGGATCCACAGAACTGATTTCCCCCAGTGTTTGGTTGATGTTAAGAAAAAGAAACAGATTAGATTATGCTGCTCTCAGGAATAGACACAGCAACATGTACATGCATGTATAAAAAATAATTAGATTCACACCAGGCAAGGACATCTGTGGCCTAGCTTGGGAAATTCCCAAACCTTTCTTCCTAGCATATGCAACTGCAGTGTAGAATTTCTGTCCCTTCAGCTCCACGGTTGGGCTTCTGACTCAAGGCTGGCCAATCAGACTGCTTCATTCTTCTCATTAGGCATATTTAACTGCTTCACGCTGAGTCATTGAGAGTAACTACTAGCAATCCTCTTGATGCTATCAGGAAACTTTACATCTCTCTGGAACCATGAGAACAACATCCATTTGAAAGACTCTATCTGAGCTGGGCACAGTGGTACATGCCCGTAATCCTAGAAACTCAGGAGACTGAGGCAGGAGGATTGCAATTTCAAAGTCAGCCTCAGCAACTTAGGTCCTAAGTAACTTAGTAAGACCCTGTCTCAAAATAAAACATAAAAAGGGTTGACAATATGCCTCAGAGGTTAACTACCCCTAGGTTCAATCATCAGTACAAAAAAAAAGAAAGAAAAAGAGAGAGAGAGAGTTTATATGAAAATACAGTTGAATCCCAATTCAGAGAAACAGAGTCTAAATGACATCACTTCAACTACCGGATCCAGGTGCGCCTGAATCTAATGTATGGATGCCCTACTCAGATGAATGTATTACCTCCCATCTTTCCTTACACTGGTTTGAATTAGATTCTGTCATTTATAACTGAACGGGTGCTGGAGAATACAGCAACATGTCCTCATGAGACTCCTCTCTGAATAGTCCTGCTGGGCTGTCCTATTTTTCTGTCAACACCTAGTTCAAAGGCAGTTGGAACCACCCACAATGTAGCACTGAAGCTACTGTGAATTCTGAGCCCACACACCATTGCCAAGACAGCACAGAACATGTTATTAATAATAATGTCTCCATTTCTATGGCATTTTCTTCTAATGCCAACAAACCTAGCATACTCCCCACCCCCCACTTCACTCTGTTCCTCTAAAGGAGATTTTCTCCGGCTGGGTGACCCTGGGAAATTACAATATGTCACAGAGTGCCAGTTTTAAGCGTTAACACAGGCAGAGGAGGTGAGCTAGAGCTTGAGTTGACATGCAAAGAGAATGTGAGACACAGTGTGAGATAATTTGCATCTTCACTGCAGAGTTTTGTGAAACAAAATGTTGGTATTGACTACAACTGCCTGCAAGAAAGGTCTGAGAAAATACATTCTAGGTCGTATTAGACAATTTCCCTGTCACTCAGAAAAAGCATGGGGAAAACCACCCACACACATGCCTAACAGATCTTTGATTAAAAGGAGTAATGAAATATTTTTAAAAGATCCATTTATTTTATTTCACTACTAACTTCTCTAGGGAAATAATGCTATCATTTTACCATAAACCTTGGGCATAAGCCAGTATCATGTGCCCAAGAATTAAGCTGTGGGACTGCAGTGGTGGCTTGGCGGTTATGGTGCTTGCCCGGCATGTGCAGGTACACGGGTTCAAACCCCAGCACCCACGTACACAACTGAGTGTCAGAGCAATGAAAGCCATGTGGAAAACTCAATAAAAATCGATTCGGTCTTCCTCCCTCTGTCTCTCTTTGTCTCTCACTGTCCTTCTCTCTTTAAAAAAAAAATTAAGCTGTGAATTCCAAATGTCTTCATGTTTTCCTAAAGCAAATTTGACCCGGAGAAAAATGAATTTATGTGACCCACATCTGCCAAAATAAAAAAGAAAGAAAAAAGAAAAGAAATTTAAATTATTCCTCCTTAATAGGATAAAATTCCACCAATAGTCTGCACTCTGCCACATGTCAAAACTACTCCAGTCAGTGCAACTGAAATGTGCAAATAACCATGGGATTGACAGGCAATGTGTGTCATTCTATGTGTGTGATTAGTTCTTTTTGAACACTGTGTGTGGAGTTGAGAAACAGACCATATGGAAAACACTGTAGTCAGCTTTTTCATCACTGTGTCCAAAAGAGCTCCCAAGAACAATGCAGAGGACAAGTTCATTTGGGGATCACTGTTTCAGACGTCTCAGTCCAGAGACAGCTGACTCCATTGCTCTTGGCTCAAGCTGAGCCAGGACATCAGGGCACAAGGGTGAGGAGAAGGACACGAGGTACAGAATATAAACCCCAAAGCCACGCCCCCAATGACCCAACTCCTCCAGCCACACCCTACCTGCCTTTACTTATCTCCTGGCTAATCCATAGCTGTGGATTGATCCATTGACTAGGTTACAGCTCTCACAGCCCGATCGGTTCACCTCTTAACTTCCTCGCATTGTCTCACTCACGTATGGGGGAGGGGACACCTCGTATCTAAATCATAACAGGAAAAATCTAAAATACAATTCTTCCATCAAATTGCAAAGTAACTCCTTGGAACTCCAAGGGAGACATCAAGAAAAAATTTTCAAAAATTCATTTAAGTGTCTGCTAATTAGCATAACAAACAGAATAAAAATTGCAAGGTGAGAGAAAGATCGCTTGATGGAATTAATAAAAGAAAGCTTACCACCAGAAGAAATGAGCATTCCTGTGAGATTTTTGAGAAGGTGTGAATGTGTATGCATTTGGGAATATTTGAAGAGTTGTATGCTTTTTTACATGGGTGGTAGAGGGAGGTTATAAGTAAGGACCAGAAAACAGTGTCATGTGGCATGTTTGAAGAATATATCCTATTATACACTGTTTAAAGTGTCAATGAAGTGAAATAAGACATGTTTATCTCTTTTATGGAATGGTGTCCAACAAAAAACACAGTAGCAGGAATCAATTTCTTTTGTTACCAAAAATATTCCTCAATACTGCCTGGGGCATATTTATATTAAAACAATATGATTTTTTTTGTTTGCCTGAAATTACAATTTCACAGAGCATTCTCTAGTTTCACTTACTAAGCTTGGAAACTCTATACAGAGGATCTTAGTCCATATTCACTTCTTTAAAAAAAAAAAAAGACATTATCAAACATTAAAGAGATCCCAGAAATACCATATGATAGTTATTCATGCCAGGTCCTGTCAGGTCCTGTTCTGGGGACTTCATGTATTTTGACTCATTTAATCCTTACAGAAACCTAGGACATAGGAAGATTATTATTTTTTTCTCTAGGAAGAAAATGAGGCACAGAGAGGTTGAGTAATGTGCCCAAGTGGCTCAGGTGGGCTTTGAACCCAGGCTATTGAGCTGCAGTCTCTGCTCCTAACTATTGCATCATCACAGGAGGTGAGGTCCATTTTCACATAGTTACTGAGAAAAATTATCTCCTATGGGCCTGTTCAATTAGGGAATCCTGATGTGTAACAACTGACTCGATCCCTAAAACAAAAGCACAGTCCCTGGGTAAAGCACCCCTAATCTTGAAGTGAACCCCCAGTGACCCTCCTGGTGCTACAATACTGTCTGGCAGCTGACTGGCTCCTTACCTTCCTGGACCTTTCATTCACCTCCAAATTGTCCCCTTCTCTGCCCGTTGTCCCCCAGTGATGGGCTCATCACAGTCATTTTGTGGTTTTATTGCTTGATAAGACGACAGCATTACCATAGACAGCCACTGTGTGGCTCAAGACTTACCTTAGTCTGGGGCTTTTCAGACAATGTCACAAATGGTAGGGCCTAGAGGGATCTTAGAAAGAACTTTGCCACCCACAATCCTACTTTACTCAACTCAGACACTCCCTGGGCTAAAAGGCTATTCCTTTCACCCCATTTTATATCCTTTCACCCCATTTTATATCCCAATATGGGCAGGGAGCTCATTATTCAGGATCTATCATATACATGCAACAGACTCTGATCCCAAGAGCTCCAGTGAGAAGAATTATATATACCACTTATGTGGATTTTTAATAGAACTGACGCTGTAATTCACACAGTGGAACTGAAAGCATATCATACATAAGCATCTTTAGTATATTTAAAAACCATTAGGTCCCCATGTTGACTTATTTTGGCTTTTTCTTCTATGCTATCAATTTGTGGAATGTTCGAGCATTTTCCTTCTGGTAAAACATTTATTTCAATAAAGCAATATAAAATTCTTGGTCCGTTCCTACTTAGGGCTGAGGAATAAGCCTATCTGTGATGACTGTTCCATGAGAATTGCATTGAATGCTTCTCTGTGTAATCAGACATTACATGAAATGACAAACAATGGGGAGAAAAACCAATCAGCCATGGCAGAGGGATTGAGATAGCAGTGGCTCATTTGCCTGGGTTGCTTTGGAAAATTAATAACCGCAGAGGTAATTACTAACCTGGGAGAGCCAGACTCTTGATCATTCTTGTATAGTTTTAAACAGGAAGCGTGCACAAACTCACAGCCTCACAGCCCTGTGCCTGTTTGCTACAGCCAATAAGGGATGGGCTCAGGTGTCTCCAAAACCACATTTTCTAGATTAGCAATTCTCAACAGAAGGTGATTTGGTCCCTACGGGAGCCCTGGCAATGATAGGAGACACTTTGAATTGTCTGAACTTGGCGGTGGTGGTAGGGTGCTCTTAGCAGCTAGTGAGCAGAAGCCAGAGATGTGACTATGCATTCCACTGTGCATGCAGAAGCCCCTCTCCCAACCCCCACCCCGCACCATGCAATGGGCCAGCTCTATGTTAACGGTGGCAAAATCCTGGCCTTAGTTCTGCCTCAGAGTCACAAGGTGCTGTGACCCAGAGCTCACAAAGCAGGTTGTGAGAGCACCTGGGAAAAGAGAAGCAAAATTAGGTCTAAGATGGATAGCTCCTTTCCCACTTCCTTTGGTTGAGGTCTCTATTCTGTACAAAGGGCTCAGAAAATCCCTTCATTTTTCTTCTGACTCTATCTGCTCTCTGGTGCAGGGGCATACATCACAGTCAACCTGACTGCTGGCTTTAAGACAGCACTGTGGGAACAGACAGCGCAATGCATCAGAGAAAGGACCGCTCTGGACACAGCTGGCCAAAAGGATGCTCACCTGGGAAATTTAACCTCCAATACCCTTGGCTGCTTGGAATTTCCTTGGCTTTTACAACTGAACATATTTACTGAGGCAGCTTGCAGGTGGCAAAATCTGCAGGTGTATATGAAAACATGAGATCACTGAAATAATGTGCCAAAAACATCTCCTTCTGATGACCGAATAACGCTTATTTATATCGCAAGTAGCCCAGTGTATAATTTGCCTTATTTTGTGCAAGGCACATGCTGACTGCTTTACAGAACAACCAAAGCAAGACAGCAAACTTCCAGCTTCAACCTCAGGTCCAGAGGACCTTCTAGCTTGGCCTGTTCTATCTCTGTTAAAAGTATGGTCACATTTCACAATGCTAAAAATCTCCATTTTTATCATAATAGGAAAAGGTCAAATGGGGGCAAAAATTACTGTCCAAATCAGCCGCTTTAGGAAGAATCATAAATATGGTTCAGTTTGCAATGTAGGTACTGCTCTCCTTGGCTCCCGATCACAGAAGTTCCTTAGGTATTCTGATCTGAACACCCAGTGCACATCCTACTATGTCTCTGGGCTGCATAACGCCTGCAGGCACAAAGGCGCCTTCAGTTGGGGGTTTCTCTGGACCGGCCACAGGCTTGGCAAGGGAGGACTTTAGTGTGCCTGTAACCATGCCATTTGGGGGATATCACTACATTTTCTTTCAAAGCCAAGCAACTCTTGCTACGCCTTCACTCCATGATATAGGTAGTGTGGTACATTATCCAGCAGAGGAAAATTACTATGAGCCTGAATTCCCCAATGCGTAACTTCTCCAGCTTCTCAAACATTACATAGTCATTTTATTAGAACCACTCGACTCTTAGAGATGCTTAGCCCTAGTCTTCCCATCTCACAGATGAGAAAACTGTGGTCTCCTCCTTTCCCATCAATTAGGCCATTTTATTCTCTTTGGCCAATGGAATAGAAAGAAATCCTCTATGTCACTTTCAAGCAGGGACTTAAAAGAGCCATCATGCAGTTCTGCCTTGTTCTATTCATTTTTCTATTTGACAAGCTGTGTCCCAAATTGAGAATGTTCTTTCAGCCTGGGTTCCAGATCAAAGAAGAAGGAGGGAAGTAACTGAGCCAATTCTTAGCGAGGTAAATAAGAAATAAGCCTTTGCTAGGGGAAGCTACCTCTGTTCTTGTTCACCTGAGGTCATTTGTTACTGTACCATCACACAGCCTATACTGACCAAAGGTCATCTAGCAAATTAGTATCAGGGCTGTGTTAAGCCTCAATGCTGATTCCTAGACCATCTTTTCCTCACATACCACACTGAAAAAAAACATGTATTTCAGCTGCATGAGTTCCAAAGAGAGTAACTTCCAACATTTAAGCAAAGAGACCACTTTATTTTTAAATGTTTTTAGTTAGCTTACATTAAAATAACAAAACTCTAGAAAGGATTTGTGCATTACTCGTATCATGAAGCAGTAGCATTGGCAGGAAAATTAAAGTTGCACTTCTTCAGCAGAGCCTAGGCCAAGGGCATAGATTTCACATAAACTTGAACTTCATACTCTTTAGAAGGCAAACCTCATCTAACACAGCAACAAACCCACTGCGTTCTTTAAAATCAGAGATAAAAATAAAACACACCAAAAATTTCTCTTGGAATTCAGAGGGCATGAAACAAACTAAGAGAGAATGACAGAAAGGCAGGAAAAGCAAAGAAAACCTCCAGACACTTCACATACTTGTAAACATCATTTAGGTGTATATGTTTACTTCATTATTTTCTAGTTAACGAGTTTTCAAATAAACTAAGAACATTCTGGTGATGACTGGACTTAGCACTGCAATTTCACAAACTGTCAAGAACGAGGAACTCCACCGGGGTAAATGAAGATATGCTTGAATCTTCTTAATTGCCACCTTGCTCAGGCTGGGAGCTCATTGCTTGGCTGTGTGACAAATGGTTCTAAGCACTGAGAGGCAGTCACACCTGAGTTGGGGTTGCTGCAGAGAGTGCCCATCTCATTACTGTGCTGCTGACAGCTCAGACTGAGAAAAGGAGCGAAAAAAAAAAAAAAAAAGTCTGGTTTCAGGAGGGGAGTTGCAGGGTTCATTGGGGCACTGCCTGGCAAAGCAGAGGCACCCTCCTTACTGTTAGGATGTGGGCATCCTCCTTGGGAGAAGTGTTGGCTGGTGGGTAGACCCTGGCTCTACATTGGACCTTTGCATGAGCTCTTAATACAGTTTCTGGCATGTTCTAGATAAACAGTGGATGCATCAATCAACGAACCCCTGTGTCCTGCCCAACCTCATTGGCTCCTTCCTTTATGCTCCACTTTCCGGAAGACTGACTGAATAACTGTGTGATGATGCGCTTGCATTTGAATTTGATCCTTTAGTACTGGGTCCCTCTACTTCCAGCCTACCTTCCCCTTCCACTCCACTCCTCTCCTCTCCTGGACCCAACTCCCTGATGCATCAGTTTTGCACCCCTCTGAGGAGTGAGGCTGCATCCGAGTCAGCTCTCCTTCCTTCTCAGGGCTTAGCATTTTGTTTTCAGCAGGTGTTCTAAATATATTCATTTTTACAATTTGATTTTACATTCCTAATGTGCTGTGTCTCAGAAATACTTGCTATTTAGAAGAGAAATAGAATGAGAAAGGAAGATGACGAGCACCTAAGATGAGTAGCTGAAGGAGGGATTTCAGATGCAAAGACGGAGGAAATACTTTGGGGAGTCTTGCTGCATGGATGAGTTGTTTCGAGTCTGGGTTCACAGACTGACGTGGGGAATACTCAACTCCCATTAGAAGCCTAGCTGTACACAGACAGGCAGAGAACCTCAGAAATGTCAACAATTATTATTCATGTGTATGTTCATTTCAAACTACAGTATGATGGGACGACAGAGGAGACCTGAATTGGGGGAATGGAAGGAGTAGGGTAGAACCTGGTTTAGGATCGACCTCAACTTACTATCTCACTATGTCAATATCCATGTATGCATGATATGTAACAAAAAGGTGATCCTTGGCTCTTGTGAAGGGGTGGAGAAAAATTCTCCATGATCACTTCTTTCTGAGGCATACTGTATTTCTTAGTAGCTTTACTGAGATATTGTTCGTGTACCATAAAACTCACTTGTTTTAAGCACGAATTCAATGATTTCTAGACATTCACAGTTGTGCAACCATCATCATGACACAATGGTAGAACATTTCCTTTGCTGTGAAGAACCCAGTCCTCCAAAGCCAAAGATTGAATGTTTTCTCTGATATGTGGAAGATAATCCAAAATAAAGGGGTGGGGAAGAATACAAGATCAGTGGAGTAGACAAAGGGGAATGAAGGGAAGATGGAGGAATGAATTTGACATAGTAATCCTTTGTCCATATGCGAACATACCACAGTGAAGCTCACTGTCGTGTATATTCACAAGAAATTAATTAAAAAGAATAACACCAACCTATGGATAAATGGCAGAAAGATCAGTAGAATAGAGGAAAATTTTATACAACTGTTCCTATTTTTGCAAGGAGCAGAATTTGGAATTTCAAGGAGGCCCTGGGTTGGGACGGATCTCCCTCCACCAGGGGGTGGAGGGAGGGGAGAGGGAGGGGAGATACTGGAAATGGAATTACAACAAGTTATATTCCATGTCTTTATGATTATGTTAGAAATGGATTCAACTGTCATGCATAAACTAAAGAGAACCAATAAAAAAAAAGAACATTTGCATTACCTCCAAAAGCTCCCAACCTGCTGGGGCCTGGTGGGGGCATGAGGCCCCTCATAATTGTCATGTCCAGACCTAGGCAGCTACTACCCCACTATTGTCTCTATAGACATGACTTTTCTGAATACTGTTTGTGACAATGACAATGACTGTCTAGAGAAGCAGGACTAATGATAGAGACCTGCTATTTCCTGTGATGCTAATCTAAGCTTTTCTGGGGTGTAGTGTCTACTAAGCTTCCCCTTTGGAGTCTAGGGTCATTTGCTAACAGGAACTTTAACATTCCTTATACAGGTTGCCCCAAATCCTAGTTTCCCCCCAGATGTCAGAGACTCAGCTTCTGGGAAGGCCAACACTGAACCTTTGAGAGGACATAAGGATCATGTATTTTCTAACCTAAATATGAGGCTCCAAACTTGTCTGGAACCCTAGATTTATGCCATTGTCAATCACTGTGTGATTAGGGGTGGGGGGAAGAAAAGAAAATATCATCTACTATTCATGGAATAGAAATCCTTACCGCCAACCAGTTTCTGATTGCTAAGGAACCAGAAGATTCCCAGCACTGTCCCTGAAGTTCCTAAAGTCCTGCATCTCCATCTCTTGTCCTGTGCTCTGCAAACATGGCTGCACAACCATCCTCTTTCTCACTCATATACTAACTACTGATTGGACCTTATAGAGATTTAGCTGATCTGAGAGGATTGTATCACTGCCAATTCCTGGGAAAGGGGAGGGAGCTAATATTGGGCACTTAAAATTTGCTAGGCACTTCACAAAATTCTGTCTTAATATTCACATAAGTTCAGATACTCCTTCAACATCATCTTTGTTGTACACCCAGCACTGGGATTTCTGGATCGTATGGTAGTTTTATTTTTAGTTTCTTAAGAAACCTCCACACTGTTTTCCCTAATTCTCAGCTCTTTAAGGTCAGTACTGCTATTTATCATTCCAATTTCATAAAGAAGGCAACTGGGAAGGTTAGGTGACTTGTCCAGGCCCATTATGTACTGGTCACTCAGGGACTCACTGGGGTCACACAGATGATGTCAGAGCCAGCGACAAAGCTGACACCTGTCTCACTGCATGTGTCATAGCCACGAGGTTGGCTTTGCTGTTCATCAAGTGATATGTTCCTTAAACATCCATGAATCATTCAAATAGCATCCTGAAAAGTCTTGTTCTGTTTTTTTGGGTTTTTTTTGGTACTAGGTCTTGAACCCAGGGGTGCTTTACCACTGAACCACATCCCCAACCCTTTCCTAAAAAACAAATTAGTTTTGAAACAAGGTCTTGCTAAGTTTCCCAGGCTGTCCTTGAACTTGTGATCTTCCTACCTCAGCCTCCTGAGTTGTTGGGCTTACAGTGAGCCAGTACACCACTGCACACAGCTCCACCTCCAAAAATTTTGAAATCTCCTTGCAATGCCTAAACTGATGTGACTTTTTGACTCATGACTATAACATGCTAACTTTTAAAAAATCTTGTCATCATGACCCTAAATGACATCAACAAGAATTACATTATTTAGCTATTTTTAAATAATCCTGTTGGTAAGCCACCCTCAGTCAGTGCCTTACACTGGCCTGAGTTTATTCTCACGTGCCTGGGTTGACTGGCTCTGGCAGATCTAGCTGGCTTAGCTGGCCCTCCTCCAGAATGCAGGTCTGTTCTGAGGCCTAGATTCAAGGAACAGAGGCTGTCTGTGGCCTGAAGATGGTACAGCATCTTGTCTACTCACATTTCACTGGCCAAAGCACGTAACACAAGCAATCCCAACACCAGTGGGTGGGAAAGACATTCACAGAGATGGGAGAGGGAGGAGGAGTGAAAAACCGCTGAATAATGTTACCCACCACGTGTGCAGAAGAGATAATCAATACAATAAAAAAAGCAGTATTTAAAATTTTTAGTTAGCTATCACTACCCAAAGAAATAAGGTTTCTGCATAAAATACAGAATTCTTCAATTTGAATTTCAGATAAGAAACAAATGATTTAACAGAAGCATATCCAAATATTACATGGGACAGGCCATAAAAAGATGACATGTTGTTTAGGCAAAATGAAAATCAGGCTGGGAATCCTGTATTTTCATCTCCTAAATCTAGCAACTCTTTGCGCAAGATTTGAATCTACACTTGCTTTTAACTTTTATTTATTTTTAAGAGAAGGATTTAAAAGTGTTAGGAATACTTCAGCTCTTTTGCTGCTGTGATTAAAAGACCTGACAAGAACAATTTTAGAGGAGGAAGTTTATTTGGGGGCTCATGGTTTCAGAGGTCTTAGTCCTTGGAAGGCTAATTTCATTCCTCAGTGCTCAAGGCGAGGCTGAACATCATGGCAGATGAGTTTGGTAGAAGAAAGTGGCTCAGGGCATTGCAATCAGGAAGCAGAGACTCTACCCACCGGGTACAAAATATATTACCCAAAGTCACGCCCCCAGTGACCTACCTCCTCCAGCCACAACCTACCTGCCTTCAGTTACCACCTAGCTCATCCTCGTCAGGGGATTAACTCACTGATTGGGTTAAGATTCTCATCACGCAATCGTTTCACTTCTAAGCCTTCTTGCATTGTCTCACACATGAGCTTTCGGGGGACACCTTACATCTAATCCGTACCACCAGCATTAAACTGAAACCTTGTTCTTAATGTAGAAACTATGCAGAAAGAGTTGAGCATAAGGAAATAACTTTTTCATGGTGTAATTTGATCTTCTTAAAGTCCACACTGTGCCTGGTAAAAGCATCACACATTCATCTACGGTGACCTGGCACACTGATGGAGGAAATTTCCTTCTGCTTGTCTCTCATCCTCTGGTAAATGTTTCGTGTTGTGGAAGAACTTAAAGCTCAGGGACCATGAGAGAACTTCTCCCACAGTCACACTCTCAGTGACAGATCCGTCCCAACCCAGGGCCTCCTTGAAATTCCAAATTCTGCTCCTTGTAAAAATAGGAACAGTTGTATAAAATTTTCCCTTTAGGATACTTGCTTCTAATCCAGGAAGGTTCTGAAGGTCAACTTTTTATCTGATTTCAGGTGTGAGAAGTAAGATGCATGTTTTTCAGTAACTTCTGGTAGTTTTATAATGAACTTTTATACGAGCTTTGCCCATTCCCCATCCTTGATATCCTAGAGCAATGTGGAAATAAATACTTTCCGATGTCCCCCAAAAAGCTTGAGATAAATGGCTAGATGCAGAGAAGTTATTAATTAAAAGTCACAGACTGTGGCCATCTTTTTGATGGTTCTAAAACTGTTCATCATCGGCTCTGTCTACCGTGATCCTTATGGGGACCTGTGGGATTGAGCTGCTCAGGTATTTAATGAGAAAATGCCAAAGCGGGTTTAATTTACTTGAAGGCTGCCTCCACTCCAGCTCACACACAGAGAAGCACAATTTCAGCACACACTTGAGAACATTATGAGTGTCTTAAGCCCTTGGAAATCCTCTTCAGTGCAGCATATACTTAGGGGAAGGGACCCCAGACAATTAAATGGAAAGTCAGATGCTGACCTGGAGGATGAGATGAGTCTTGATTCAGGCAGCTCTGGTGAGAGGCAAGACCCTTCCAACTGTTCAAATTTTTCAAAGTCTGGACAGAGCCTGTCTCAGGCTCCCGCCCTTCCACTTCTTTCCCCATCCTGCTCCCCCTCCATGGAGCCTGATCTCACCAGCCCTAGAAATGAACTCTGAATTTATTTTCCCTCGCTCCCTACCCTATTTCTTTAGTAATCAACTGAGCCTAGCAACACAATATCGCCAACGTTGTAGTTGGTGATGTGTAGTCATTGAAAGGGGTTGAGTGTATAGTTGGGGTGGCCCATCCCACCCCACTGGTCCATCCTCAAAGTCCCTGTCTTTATCTCTTCTTGTCTTCGTGCCTATGAGGTTGTCAACTTGTCAAGATATTGGAAACAGGGGAACACACTGACGCTCTTTGTCTCAGAATGTTCTTCCTCTTCTTTTTGCTGGGGCTCACTTGTCATTCTAGAGAGGCAGATCTGACCTCAGCTTTGGGAAGACGTACCTCGCCATCGTATCTGAGCTCCATGTTCCCGGTGATACTATTGTGGCCCACCCAGCTAGCGATACCAGGGCCAACTTCTCTTTTTTGAGAGAGAGGGAGAGAAAGAAAGAGAGAGGGGGGGAGGAGGAGAGGAGGAGAGGAAGAGCGAGCTAGTTTTCTAACTTTTCATCTTTTTCTTTCCTCCATTCAGTTGTGTACGTGGTGCTGGGGGTCAAGCCCAGGTCCTCATACATGCCAGGCAAGTGCTTTACTCCCCAACCACCGCTCGCCCCAGTCTTCAACGTTTTCTTTTAAAAAGGGCATGAAAGTATTTCCAGCTATGCCAGCCTTATATGAGTCACAGTTGTCCAACTCTGCTATGGGCGTGGCTGTGTTCCAATAAAGCTTTATTGACATATACTGAAATTTGAATTTTGTAGCACTTTGGGACATCATAAAATAATATTCTTTTTTTATTTTCCCCCCTGACCATTTAGAAATGTAAAAATCATTCCAGCTGCAAACTTTACCAAAAGGGATGTCAGGTTGGACCTTGCTGTACTTTAGAGATCTCTTTACCATAATTTGCTAAGCTCTCATTTGCTTACTTTTCAACCTGACCACACCAATGGCTCCCTTGAGGGCCTCCTGTCTTAAGACTTAGTATGGTACCTAGCTTATGGGACCAAAATCATTGCTCTATTCACTATGGTCCGAGTTGGACTTCAGCTACATCAAGCTATCTTTGTGCCCCCACCACACAGAGGTGGGAAAAGCTCAAAATTACCGTGACATGGCAATGTGAAACACCCTTTAGAATATTCTGCAATCTGACCTGTGTGCTCAAGAGAAGCACCCCAGACACAGTGCTGCAAATGGAAATGCCGTGCCTACGTCATCCTATCCTTCTACATTTTGGTTAAGTAGCTCTGCTCTCCTGCAAAACCCTCCCTGCTTTGGGCAAAACTATTTCCAGAATTCTGTAATTTCTCCTTCCTGAAGCTTCCCCAGGGCCTTGACTTTTGCATAAGCTGTTGCCTCTGCCTGGGATGTTCTTCGTTCTGGCTGATTCCTTTTCATTCTTAGGTCTCAGCTTTAATGTCACCACCAGCTCTTTATATTTTTTAAATTTTAAGAAACTCTTGCTAAGTTGCCTAGGGTCTTGCTAAGTTGCCGAGGCTGGCCCTGAACTTGTAATCCTTCTTTCTCAGCCTCTTGAGCCCCTAGGATTATAGTCATGCACCATAGTGCCCAGCTGCAGGGTACTTTCTGACCACTTACAGAGCACAGACAGATTCCCTCTTCCCAACACTGTTGTGATTTGTTGCTCTTGCCTATATCCATGACTGGTGTCTGTTTCTACAGGCTAACAGAATTCCTGACATGAAGTAAGTGCTCAGTTAGTATTTGTGGAACGAACGAACAAGACGTTGACCTCATGAGTCTTGTAGCTAATATTGAATC
This sequence comes from Aplodontia rufa, assembly GCA_004027875.1. Taxonomy (NCBI): domain Eukaryota; kingdom Metazoa; phylum Chordata; class Mammalia; order Rodentia; family Aplodontiidae; genus Aplodontia; species Aplodontia rufa. The sequence continues at coordinate 27,361 of PVKS010016318.1, forward strand.
TGCAATACTTCATTTCCAGACCTCTTGAGAAATTTACTTGCTAAGCTTTGATTTTCTTACTTTGATTTGTAAAATGGTAATAACCTACTTCATAATGTTGTCTTTAGTATAAAATGAGAACAGTAGCCCATGTAAAGTACTTATCACAGTGGCTGGCATGCATTAAGAAGGCAAGCGATATCTGTCCATCCATCCATCAATACATCAATCTATCATCTGATTATCTACCACTTAGCTACCATTAACTGTCTTTTATCCATTATCTTTGTTATCATTCATTGAATTAATTATCACCTCTAGAATTAATGAATTCTTATCAGATAATTGTACTAATGATTTTAAACACACTTCTTTTTTGGCTACAGTGTACTCTAGAATCATTTTGTTCTGTCTAAAAACTAGAATAAACAAACTAAATCACCAGAGAGGTATTTCTCCTGTTTTTGGTTTCTACCATGTAACTGCCCTTGTACCCATGACATGAATCCACTTCACCAGAGTTAAGACCAAATGCTGACATACTACATCATCATGCATGGACATTACACGCAAAATGTAGAATATCATGTTAATCATATCTTGTGAATACCTGCTAGTCGAGAATACTAATTTTTCATTTGTTTTGAAAATGAACCCTGCCTGAATTTCTGGCACTGGTTGGTTGCCATCAAATCCAGATTTCTTGTTAATGAAAGCAAGACTCTCTCATCAAAACTTATAGAAATGTACAAGAAGTTAATTGTTGCAATTATCCACTCAGGGACTTGGAGTGTGGGTTCCTTAAAGGATGGATTGCTAATGGCTGCTAAATGGTGATTAGATTATACTTTCCATGTTTCCAAAATGAAGATGAGTTTAGCAGACCTTGAAGCATAATCTGAATCCAAATACAGGGCAGAGAGGTTACAATCAGAATTTGATGAAAACACACACACACACACACACCACACACGTGGACATAAACTAAGAAGTTGTTTGCAAATTATTTTCTTAGCCCTTCCTTTCCAATAGCTTTAAGATAGTATACATTTTATTAGATCATAGTTTTCCCTGTTCTAAATAATTAGTAAATAAAAAATCAATGTGCCTTAACATTATACATGAACTATGAAAGTACAGTTATGATTTTAATATGATGCTGCAAAGTAATGTGTAAGTGGTTGTTTTGCATTGACAAAGCCCTTTTATCTTTGAAGGGTTAATTATCATTTTCCAAAATATCCACATTTGGGAGCAATTACAGAGCCAGATTAAAACAACATGCTTAAGCAAAGTTTCCAACTTTACATGACTGATTTGTTCTTCTGCTGTTTGCCTTTAAATATGGACTGCATGTGCATCCTGAGGGCAAGCACTAGATCTTCTTGACATGTGTCTAGCTTCTAGTGTCCCTGGCACAGTGTCTGGGATAAAGCTATGAATTAGTAATTCATGTATTCATAAATAAATGAACACCATGCAATGATATAAATTAAAGTGCTACTCAATGTAAGAGCTATTATCCTGTAATATTATTCTCTTAGGAGTTTTGTTGCTAGAGTCAATCTAGAAATGAGTTTTCTCCTCCCCCAAATTTTCTGTGCAATAATCTTCTGCTATGATGCTGGCCAATCAGAACTTAAAATATTCTTAGGTTGTTCAAACCCTGGCTTCATGTTAGGATTCATGATATTGGCATTGTCTTTTTTATATATTTATGTGGACTAAAGCCAAACAAGACAGATTGGAGGAGGTTTTTCTCTTCATGTCCTATAAAAGAATGAAAAAAAAAGGGGGGGAGAAATATCTATAAGCAAGATGCTTTTAAAGTACTGTGTACACACAAGAAATGATGAGGAAAACATCCTTGATTGCCCACAATGAAGGTTTTAGGTCTGAGTTGAACCTAATCTAACTGGAGATTCTACCATCATTACTGCAGGTTCTACGCATGCACGCGCGCGCATGCACACACACACACACACACACACACACACACAAGTATAAATTCAGAACTTGTTTGAAAATTGTTTTCTTAGCCCTTCCTTTCCAATATCTACAAGCACAAGTCTGTATTTTGCTAGAGGAATATTGTAGTAGGCTAAGCAATGACCCCGTATATACCTAACCCCTTTGACTTGTAAATATTCATTTCTGCAGGTGAGATTACATTAAGAATCTTAAGAAGGGAAGATCATTCTGGATAACCTAAGTGGGTCCTAAATGTAAGCAAAGTATACTTATAAGAGGAAGGAAAAGAGATTTCAGACACAGGGAAGAGGAAAAGGCAATATGACTATGGGGCAGAGATTGCAGTGACGTTGTTACCACAAGCCAAGGTGGGTAGGCAGCCACCAAAGGTTAAGAGAGATGAGAATCAATACTTCTCTCAAGCCTCTGGTGAGAGTGTGGTCCAAGAATACCCTAACTGTGACCCACTGGACCTGACTCAGACTTCTGGCTTCTATAACTGTAACAGAAGTCATTTCTATTGCTTTAAGTCAACAAGTGTGTTGTCATCTGGAATAGAAGCCACTGGGAATGACTGCTTATTTCTATGGCACGATAACTTGTTAGAAATGCAGACCCATCTTCAGAATCAAGATTTACAGTTTATCAAGATCCCAGGTGATACATATATACTTTCAAATTTGAAAATTACTGCACTAAAATATTCTACAGCCTTTAAAAAAAAAAAAAAGCCTTTTGCTTCCCAGTCACCATCTGGTATAGCATTTAGTGCAATGTTGACAGGTGGTCCTGGAAGTGTGTAAGAAAGAGACTTCCAATAGAGACAGAACCCCAGTTTCCATCCAACACCCCCAACACCCTGAGAATAACTGCGTAACTGGTGACTATCTTGGAGCTGTAACAGGTAAGACCAGAGTTCTTCAAGATGGCACCCAAATGCTGAAAAATGATTCTGATAATTACACAGCCATAGCACACATATCTCATGTAGTCTAGTGATTACAGAAAAATATTCTGATAGCCAGGGCCATCCCTTGAGAAATGAGCTTCTGCTGCACATAGCATGAGTGTCACATTGACAGAGATGCCACAGGTATACAAGTTTTAAACGTACAGGAATTGCCCAGGTGACCTTTAACATCTCTTTCAAGAGAATGCATGTATTTCTGATTCTCAAACATCACTAAAATTCATATTTATAATTTTAATGACAATTTTTTTAAACAAGCCCAATGGGTTGACTTATAGCATCTATCGCCACGGAAGGAACTCATTAAACAGTTTGGATGGATTCCAGTAGTTGCACATGATTATTTTCTGACCTGCAGAAGAATTCAGCAGAGGAAATTTACCTGTCATCTCCTGCCTTAATAAGCAACAGCAAAATGCTGGAGTCAACAACACAAACTATAAATGTGTATGGCAGCTAATTTTTAATTGGCACTTTCTTTTGCACCTGCCATAGGAATTTCCCGCATTTATCAACATGCTGAAAATGCTTACTTAGGATTTGCTGTCTTATTTCTTTTTACAAGTTATCAACACTACTCAAATTAGTGTCCTTTGAACACTCACAGATATTTGAAGTGAAGAAAAGATCATTTCATAGTTGGGCAGTTGGAAGGGATCTCAGGGTTAGCTCCAATTCTTTTCTTTTAAAATAAAAAACAAAATAAAATAAAATAAAATAATCCCTGTGGTTAGAAGACTGAAAGTGAGACACACAGGTTTGTACATTGATATCTTTATTTCCAGTTTCAATTCAGAATGATACTGGAAATTTCTAGACTAATGGGACATCCTACCAGAGGCATGGGACATGAACAGATATATGGTAGGGGAAAGAGATGAAGAAAGGATGGCAAAAATATAAAGGTCCTGTCCCCACCAAGTTTAACAGAGTGCTCCCCTTACTTATAAATAGTTACTTCCAAATATTACTGGTTAAGATGAAGTCCTCCTGGATCAGGGTGGACTCTGTCCTTATGACAAAGCCATGAAGAGAGACATACATGGACAGAGAACACCACAGAATATGGAAGGTGGAAGAGGAGCAGCACTGTTATAAGCTAAAGAATGTCAAGGGTTTCCAGTAACCACCAGAAGCCAGAAAGAGGCAAAGGAGGAACTTGCCCTAGAACTTTCCCAGGAAGCGTAATACCACCAACACCTTGATTTTGGACTTAGAAGCTTCAGAATTGTGAGTGAATAAACTTCTGTTCTATGGTAAGTAGAAATGATAGCCCCAGAAAATGAATACATGCTGTATTAGTCAGCTTTCCATGACTGTAACATATACTTAAAATAATGAACTTCTACAGAGGTGTATTTTAGATCACAATTTTGGAGGTTTCACTCTATGGTTGGGAAAACCCACTGCTTTTAGGTCTCTTTTGGAGGTGCATTCCACATCATGGCAAGGGTGCGTGAAGGAGCAAAACCAGTTTCCTCATGATGAGAATGTGAAGAGAAGAAGAGGAAGGTGATGGGACCCCACGATCCCCTTCCAAGGTACCTGTCCAATGAGAAGTTACCCCACTGGACCCTACCTCAAAGTTTCTACCACCTCCTAATATTGACACCCTGAAAACTTAGCCTTTAATAGATGCACCTTTGGGGATATTCCAGATCCAAACTGCAGCACATGCCCATCCCAATTTATAATGAACAATGGTGATGGTAATGGTGCTGACAGTTTACATTTACTTATGGGCTAGGAACCATGCTAGGTCCTTCTCATGGATCATGCCAGGGAACCCTCTTAACATGCTGCAAGACAGCTTTAATTACTCACATTCTACACTCATTTACCCAGGGAACCATCACAAAGAGGCAGGCTTTGAAAGCTTGTAATTCTGAATAACTGTGATTTTCACAGACTTTCACAACTATTTTGCTGTCTCCCGGGAACGATGGTCAAACTCACTGTTCCTAGAGCTGAATTTCCTCCTCCCTGTTCCACTATTTTCCTACTCCTTGAAAGTGAATCCAGAACATTCAGGCAAATTACCCAATGCTCAACTGCTTCAGCAGTAGAAAATGACTAAAAAAAACTTTGGAGCAGGAAATTCCTACAATCAACCATTAGGCCTCATTGGTAAGCAGTTACAAACTTTGCCTTCCTATTATCTAAGACTCAATATCTGTCATTGACGTAATAACGGTTTTATTACTGAAGGAAAAGACAGAGATAGAACAGGAGAAAAAATTACTCTTGCTAGGTGAGAGCATGCTGATAACCATCTTGAGGGACCTGAGTCATAGATTGCCATGTTTCAAATCAACTGGAATCAGAATATTATGGTTTAGATATGAGGTTTCCCCCAAGATCTCATGTGTGAGATAATGCAAGAAGGTTCAGAGGGGAAATAATTCAATTATGAGAACTGTAACTTAATCAGTATATGAATTAACTGAGTGGTAACTGCAGGCAGGTAGGGTGAGGCTAGAGGAAGTGGGTCACTGGGGGCGTCCCTTGCTGGATTATATTTTGTCCTTGGTGAGCTGAACACTCTGTTTCCTCAGTACCACGTCCTGAGCTGCTTTCCTCTGCCGTACCCTTCCACCGTGATGTTCTGCCTCACCTTGAACCCAGAGCAATGGAGTCAGCCAACCATGGACTGATTCTTTGAGCGAAAGTAAACATTTCCTCCTCTACCTTGTTCTTGTCAGGTATATTGGTCACAGTGACATAAAGCTGACCAATACACAGAGGCACTTTACAAATGAGAAAACTGAAGACTAGAAATGAGAAGGGTCTTATCTAGTATTAGAGGTAGGCTAACTAGAGATTTGGAGTTAGAATACAGGCTTTCTGACTATGAGTTCAATGTTCATTACATACCACCTCTATCCATCGATATATTCTTTTGTTAGTCTATTTGTCCATCTGTCCATCCATCCATCCACCCATCCATTCATTCATCCATCCACCCATTGACCTATCCATGTACCCAGTCAGCCAACCCGCCAAGTATTCAACTATCTACTATTGACTCATTTAGTAATTATGAAGCCCCTATCAAGGATAGTGATTAGGAATATAAAAATGGCTGAATAGGACTCTATTCCTGCCTTCAGGAGCTCAATATCATGATATCCAAAAGCTTGGTTCGTCATTTAAAAGCAGTTGTAAATATGGTACTAAAAATACAGGTACAGTTGAATCTGAGTGTGTGGTCAGCTGTCAAAACAGTTCAAACTGCAATGCCTTTCTTTTCATTTAGGTTTCAGTACTCACATTTCCCTTTTTTTTTCCTTAGCTTTCCAAAATCAGCTTTTGCATTTTGGGACAATGTAGTTACTGAAAAATCACAAAAAGTAATAAACACGAGCCCTGTCTGCAAGCTGTCAGACGTCATCATGGAAGGTGTAGTATTTACATTTTTTGTTCGTTTTTTAGTCCACTAAGTCATCATGCATTTGGATATTTACACATTTTCAAACAGGATCTATTTCATGTCATCTAATGAAAATAAGTTCAGAGAAGTGCCGTTATGAGAGGAGGACATGCGTTCAGCAGTACCATTGTCTGTTGCCTTCCCGCTTCCTTCCATCGGCACAGGGAAATAGTCACACTGAACCTCTGTAGGGAGAAGTGGCTAAGAGGCTGCTCTCTCAGAGTCATGCGCACCTGCAGTTAATCCTTGCTTCACCTAATGACAACAGGTAAGACTCTTCATGTTTCTATGCCACAGTTTCTTTAATTGTAAAGTGGGATTGATGAAAGTACCAGGTCCAACGTGCCTGTAAACAGGAAGTGAACTTAAGGTTTCCTTCTCATCTTATGTCCTGAAACTTTGGCTTAGTGATTAAAGACACCCTCTGTTGTCTCGGATGGACACAGGTGTTGGTCCGCGTAACGCAGGCAACAGGCTAGGAACTTGAGATGCGCAGGGTATGAAGCATCATCTTCCATGTCCAACTGTGCAAGATCTTAGGGGACTTTCTCTTAACGAGAGGCTTCAATCCACAAGGGGTTCTGCTGTTTTAACCTGTTACATGGTTAGTGTTTGAAAAACTCCCACCCAGTATTGTCTGCCTGGTATCATGATTACGGCAAAACTATTAAAAACTGCCTTCTGTTCTAATATTTGCTCTTCTTATAATATGCTAATCATAGCAAGGGACACACATTGAGACACAAACCAGCTACAGCATCAACTGCCTGGTTTCCTTTTAAGCCACGATTTGGCTTAGGGTACTACTCAGCCATTCGGTGCCTACATCTGAATATCTGAGCTATCCTTCCTGGTTGTCACTGTCGAATGCTATAGGAAAACCCCTCAGGGAGCTTGGAAGATGGGACTTGGAGTGGTGCCATTTCTATTTACTACTTGTGGAGCCCCAGCAAAGTTATTTGTTCATCAGTTTTTAAACCAGAAGCTACTTCTAAGTGATGTAGTCTTAATCTTTCCTCTACCGATGAAAGCACTAAGATGTGTTCAAGGTCGGCAGCTAATTAGTGGCAGAACTGGGTCACTTTAGAAAGAGCCTTACTTCCCTTAAACACAGATTAGGATGTCACAGCCTTGATATTAGTTTCCTTTACTCTGGAGACATATAACCTGGATTCAAATCGCACATCCTTGGCTTATTACCTAGGGAAAACATGCTTCAGTCTAAGTTACAAAATGGAAGAAAATAATATCTGTTTTATTCTGTTTTCATAACAAATGATATAAACCAACGGCAGTGGTCTGGACAATACCTGGCACTATATTATTCTAGGTTTGAACTACATCATCTATCTTCATTTGTGACACCTTTGATATGGGCAAAATCCTTGAAAATGTAATGTTTTTAAAACAGATCACTAAGTTAAAACATCTTAATTTCACTGATCATTTATTCATTAGCCAAGTATTTGTTGAACACCCCTTAGGTGTAGACACTGTTCTAGGTTCTGGGCATAACTAACAAAATACACTGAATTCCCATAAATTTTCATAGAGTTAGACGATGATAGTGAAATAATAAATAAATAAAAGTATGTCTGTATTAGGTTGTGCTAAATGTGATTCAGAAAAAGCAAACAGAGAAGAGAATTAGAAATATAGTGGAGGTAAGGCGGACTGGGCAAGAGGGTTGACTTTTTAAACAGGGAGGTGAAGGAAGGTGATATTTAAGGAATATTTGAGGAAGGGCAGTGACGGAGCCAGATGGAAATTTGGGCAAAAGGGAACCAATAAGGGAGAATGCAAACGCTCGAACACAGGGGTGTACCTGGGGTGCCTATGGAATAGAACAGAGGAGAGTAGCTGCCCTGCCTTCCCAGGACCCAAGCTGTGCAGCTGGCCTGCGGGTCTCTGCTGAGAAATGGCAGTGGAGTGGTGGCCTGCATGCATTTGAGCCTGGGCAGCCAGCAAAGCCCAGGGCTTCATGCAGCCTGCCATGAAGGGGCAGTGGACCTGTAGGACAGGCTGACATGCCCAGGTGAGTCAAGGAGCACCTTCGGACCTGTCATTGGTAGGTGGTCAGGTCTGGCCACCTTACAGATGCCTGATGCAGAAACTGGCACTGCAGACAGACACAGACACACAGATACACACACCCTCCCCGGTCCAAAAAACCCCACCCTGGCACTGAGCATGCTCAATTCACTACCATCAAACTTCGGCTTCTGCAGGAAGCAAGGTAAACCTGAAGGAAATTTGGGACTTGCTAGTAGACTAATAGCATTGATGGGTTTCCAAATCCTAATTAGCCTAATTTTGAACCATTAGCATTAGTAATTTTTTCAAACCCTAATTTGCATAAGTTTGGACCAATAGAAGTAGCTCAAGTGCCATATAGACCCTTAGCTGAGCACACTCAAGCAAAGAAAGCCTTTTACTCAGGTCCCCTCTTGATCAATGCAAGAGTTCTGTTTCTATTTCTTCAATAAATCATTCTTCCACTCACTCACTGTACTCTGTGGATTTCACTCTTTAAATTCACAAGACAAGAACCCAGGAGGAAGAAATTGACTGAATTGCTGATGTACTGCAACACCGGAGGGCACTGCCCACCACTGAGAGCTGCAACAGTGCTCGTCTGCAGAGACCTGCACCTCACACAGAACCCCACCAGCTACAGAGACCTGCATCTCACAAGAACCCCGCCAGCTGCAGAGGCCTGCACCTCACACAGAACCCCACGAGCTGCAGAGACCTGCACCTCAAAGAGATCCCCACCAGCTGCAGAGACCAGCACCTCACACAGAACCCCGCCAGCTGCAGAGGCCTGCACCTCACACAGAACCTCACCAGCTGCAGAGGCCTGCACCTCACAGAGAACCCTGCCAGCTGCAGAAGCTGGCACCTCACACAGAACCCCACCAGCTGGCAGAAGCAGAGGAAACTTCAGTTTCACCAGCCAGTGGAAGATTACAACTGACTTCATCTCAAAACTTCCATTTCATATTGAGCCATGAGGTCAGAGAAGCAAGAGCAGCCAGGCCTTGGTAAGCCACTAAAGGAACTTGGTATTTAACTTTGCATGAGTTAGGAAGCCACCAGTTAGTTCTGGGCAGAGGAGTGCATAATCTGATTGGAAGTTTAAACAAGTATGAAATAAGGAGTTGAACGGCTGCTGTATTGGATATGGACTAAAGGAGGTAAGAGTGGAGGCAGAGGCACCAGGTGGGAGACGTGGCACAGGTAATACTGCATATTAACAAATTGGCTTAGTTTTCTTCCCTGTCAGTGTGTAGACTACACTGTCCAGTCCTCCTCTATCTGGGTATTGCCATATGCCTAGTCCTGGACAGTGGACTCTTAGTGGTAGCGACGTGTTATTGGCAGGCCTGGCTCCTGACAGGTCCCGTGTTGAATGGTAGAGACATGTAGTAAGAAGAGGAGGGATTCCTACAACATCCTCGGGGAGGGGCCCTCATGGAATGAGAAACAAGCCTTTGCTACGTTAGGCCACTGAGATTTGGGGATATTGGCCACACCTCTGCTATTGCTCCAGACAGCTTCTCTCTGACAAACACAGGAGATCAGTGCAACAAGCCAGGCAAGAGATCGTGATGACCAGGATCTAGAGATTAGTAGATTATGAGCGGAGACTGGATACTCGACATACTTTAAAGGTAGCACATGCCTAATTTTCTGACAGCTTTGAAAAGGAACGTGAGAAAATGCAGTGGAGATAAGGTCAAGGATTTTGGGACAAACAATCATGAAAATGAACTCGTCATCAACTGAGATAAAGCAGACCACTGGTACAAGAGGTAGGCACATCAGTGGGCTGAGAGGCCAGGGTATGCTGGAACTTGCCTTTGGAGTCATGAAGGTTGAGAAGATGATCGGGTCTGGGGAGCAAGGTTGAACAGTCAGTTACACCATGGCACACAGTGAGCGGGTAGGGCCCACTTGTATGAGCTTGTGAAGACCCATTACAAAATTTACAGAATTTTCCAGAGTTGTATAAGCCAGTAATTAAAATAGTAGTAGCCTGAAATCAGCCACAGTGGGAGCATTTACACCACTAAAATGGGCAAATGCTCAAGTTGCAACTTTTTTTTTTCTTTTTTCCAGAGTGCTGGTTGTTAAACATTTTTCTGTAGTCATCAGGAATAGATGAGGAGTAAGGTCATGTTCACAAACAAGACTATTTCATGACTATTTTCTCCAAGACATCTTAGACTGGAAGCATTTTCCACTTCATGGTATTTGTCTTGGTCATGTTCTCTTAATTGATGCTATTTCTAGGTGACGAACACATACACAACCCCACTGTGGCTCACTGAGTGTTGACAGCTATTACAAAGTGAAAATGTCATGTTTCTTCTATTTCCGAGTTTACTTACAGCAACAAAAATACAATTACATAACTTTAGTCTTTAATCTCAGAAAGCATTTGCACATGTTCTGTAAAATTTCCATTTTCCCGAAATCACAAATATTCCCATATTTATTTATTGTCAACCCCCTGCTGAACACAATCTCTTCTAAGCTCAGCTTATCCATCCACAGAATAAGCATTATATTTCCCTGTCTACGTCACCAGGTAATTGTGAGGAATGAGCCTATGCACATAAAAGGGCTGTGTCAACTGGAAGCAAACAAAATAGATGCCGACAATCAGAGCTACAATGACAAAGAGTATTTGCACTGACTGTGAACTTCAGAGATTTATTCATGCATTTTTGTGGAGAGCTGAAAACCCTTCAGGTTGATATGGTCCTGCTCTTCCAGAATGTCACATACAAAGGGACAACATGGCAATTAATCTGGAAGAGCTCAGACCAACTTCATATGAAAGAGGAATGTAAGAAAATGTGTTCTTATTTCTTTATTTCATTATTCTCCCCAACCTAAACACTTCCTCATTCTTAGAACTAAATCTTTCCATCAGCTAGAAAGATACATCTTATTTTTGTATGTTATGTTTTGATATTCCACTTTTAAAATGTTCCTGGCAGGAGAGGCTTCTCTTCATATTTCAATTCAGACTGATTTGAACTAAGAAAAGAAAAAAAGAGTTCCATAAAGATAGTTATATGATGTTTATAAGGAATAATGAATAAGGTGGCTTATACTATTTTTTGCTGTTACAGGGTTGCCTGACTATTCCCAATAAAAAGGATCTTCAATAATATACCAGTCCTTCAATTTCTTGTGCTAAAATGGTAGATAAGAGAATAATAAATAGAATTACTTATATGAATACATTAATATAACTTAGAAATGTTTACAAATATAAAATATCAGAGGGGTTTAAACGTACTTAAATATCTCTCAGTGTATTTATTAGCCCAAGTGCACCTTCGCATCTTTGTCTCTGCTGCTGCAAGTTTAAGAAAGGCATTGGGACAAACAGAGGTTGGTGTCAGACAACGTTGACTCACTGAGGACTTGGCTTCCTACTGTGTTTGCATGGAACTTCCTCAGGCACTTAAACTTTGGTTGATGCATGGCACTGGATTGCAAAGGGAGGGTTGTGACTGGGACAATAGTTAAGCCAATTCTGGGAGAAGGTCTAAGTATTCCGATAGCTTATACTGTAGTTTGGATATATGGCAACCCCCAAAAACTCATATGTGAGACAATGCAATAATGTTCTGAGGTTATATGATTAATTTATGAGATCTGGGACCTAATCGGTGGATTAATCCACTTGAATGGATGAACTGTGTGGTAACCGTAGGCAGGTAGGATGTGGTTGGAGGACATAGGTCGCTCAGTAGGGTGATGAAATAGGTCACTGACTAGGGTGAATAGATGTGGCTGGAGGAAATAGGTCACTCACTAGGGTGATGGAATAGGTCGCTCACTAGGGGTATGCCTTGGGGTTTATAGTTTGTCCCGAGGGTGAGCAGAGTTACCTCTTGCACTCTTTCCTCCTGGTTTCCATATCCTGAGCTGCTTCCCTTCTCCACACCTTTCTACCTCGATGCCTCACCTTGGGCCAAGAACAATGGAATCCATTGACAATAGACTGAACCTGTGAGCCATGAGCCAAATAAACTTTTCCTTCTGTAAATTGTTCTTGGAAAACAGAAAGGAAAAGCTAACTAAAACAGATTAATAGTCATTTCCTGTTATAAAAGCTACATATACATCTGTAAGAGTCCACAGAGGGTAGTGTTATTTTTGACAGTTAGGATTAAATTCAACACAGTACCGACTGAGACCTGATAAAGATTGCAATGAGTATGTTAGCCATTGTCAGACCTTCAACAACAGACTCAACACGATATTCTGAAAGTGCAATGAGGGATCACAATTACCAAGAGAACATGCAAATTCCTGCGGCAGGTTAAAAACATCCACTGCATCAAGTAACATCACATGAGATACACCTTAGTGCCTTCTGCCCTTCTCACCTCATCGTCTTTAGGGTCCTGACATTTTCTCGAGCCCTGCCTGCTGCTAAGGTGACTGATACTTTCTGGAGTTGGAGTTTGATCAGCTTCAGATGGCCACAGTCGACTGAATCTCACCTTATACCTGCATCAGATGCCGCTTCCTTTCTCAGAATGTGAAATACCTGAGGATCTGCAAGTTGTTCACGCATGTGCATCTTGGAAGTATAGGAAAATAAATGTCCCCTCCTACCTCTCTTGTCTTTTTCCTCTTCCGCTCCTTTTATGGAATCTCTGGCTAATGTTACCCCATCTTTTTGACACCCCTATTTTACCTTCTAATTCCCTTAAAATAAGCACCAATTGCAAAACTACAACACATATGTAAAAAATACCTGTGTCAATGAGTTAAACGTGAGAAATTGCAAGATATGATTACCTCAAAAACCTCAACTCAGAATGACTCTTCATCCAGAGGAGACAGAAAATAATTCCCTTAAATTCCTCCAGTTATAAAGTAGAGATTGCTCTTCCATTTACCTCATCTGAAACAATGCCATGCGCCCTGGCCCTCTGAATCACAGGGAAGAGATTCAAATCCATTTCATGAAAAAAAATGGTTTAAGTAGTAGAAATTATCATCCTGGAAAAAAAAAAAAAAAAAACAACCAACCAACCCTTTGTTGGGAATTGTAAGTTGTCTAAGGAACAAGTGAACGGATGGTATGTAGAAGACAGGATTCACTAGACGTAATTCTGATGATAAAGACTGAGATGAATAAGCAGAACAACAGCAACACAACTACAACACCAAAATTAAACAACCTGTATGTGCCAGTCGCCATACTGCTACGTACTCTATAAATACCCTCTCATGTTCACACCATTCCTCCCAAATATTTACTACTCCTACCTTCATTTTAGAGACTAGAAAATGCAGGTTCAAAGTTTGAGCAGCTTGGGAAGAGGCCAGCACCAAGTGAGCTGTGAAACGAGGACTAGAACCTAGGTCACTGTGGCATCTGAACCCAGGTACTTCATCACTGTGCTATTTTGCCACTGCAGAGGGACAGCTGCTAAGTCAGTGTTGGAAAGAATATTTAATCACGAAGGGTCTGGAAGATGTAATCAGAAGCCCCGCAGTGATGAATTCCCTGTACGTGGAGAGGTGACAGCTGACCTGCAGGGTGTGATATGACCAGTACTCCCGTGATGGTGACAGAGCACATGCGATGTCATCCACTCTGTTAATTCCTCCATGTAAGTGGGGGTAAGAGAGCAGGAGGCAGCTAGAGCAGAGTTGGAAGCAAAGCAGGAATACAGAGCACCCAGGAATCAGGAATACAGAGTACCCAGGAATCAATCCACAGAGGGGTCAAAACTTGTGCAGGAGTTGTAGCTGGAGTTTGGCTGGTGGGTATATGGCAACAGAAACAGGTATCATGGGAGCCAGGACCAGTTACCAAATGGAGAGAGGCATTATGTTTTAATCAACATGCATCTTCTAAAATTAAAGATATTTAGTCTTTAATAAGACCTCAAATAGGAGGCTGGAGTAGGGGCTCGGCTGTTACCGTGCGTGCCGGGCATGCACAAGTATGCAAGTTCAAACCCCAGCCCCAGGTACACAACAAAATGTCCAAGGAATGAAACTCACATGAAAGACTTAAAAAAAAAAAAAAAGATCTCAAATAGAATTGGCCATACCACATTTCCAAGATGGCCTGGATTTGACTAAGGGAGGTATTATATAGGGATTTCAAGCACTAATCAAGAGCTAGGATGCATGACCTTCAAAACTTCTTCAAGCAAACAAACCACAACTAATTTAGGAAGAACACAAGGGCTAAAACACTGGGAGGGACCACTCTAACACATAACAGTTTTTGATGATAGCCCAAGACATCCCAAGACATCGACAATATGCAAGTGGATTAATTAGCGTTACGTATCAGTGAAATGTTTCATAATAAATTTCTCGCAAGCTTTGGGAAGAGAGAAACTATTGGTGCCTGCTGGAATTGCACAGAACTTTTGACTTGATTCAAATATTCTTAATGGCTGCATTTAGGATAATCCCTTTAATTCCTCCATCAGCACTTTCCCAACCAGTGAACACATGGAACCCCCATCAACTCCCCTGAACAGTTGTGCATGCATAGATGCAGGGGAATCAGCCTGGCGGTACTGACACCCATTTGCACAAACTGGCATAAGACATTGGGACTCATGAGTAGCAGGCACATTTGGAATGCTGAGAACCAATGCACGCAGTCCTAGAGTCATTGACAATTCCTTGTCATTTCTTAAGGCAAGTTCTTTTTTTTTTTTTTTCTCAATTATGCCTCACGAGCACTTACTGCAAAACTGAATTGAATTGGTTGCTTCACAGATGGGCTTAAAGGATATTTTAGTTTCCAGGCATTGGAGACAAAAGAACAACTGATATTGGTTCTCAAATTAGAAGCCATTAGGAAGGAGGAGGTTTTAGAGGGTTTGAAAACGTCTAACCATCTTGGAAGGGAAGTGGCATATTTCCTGAGCATCCGGAGGGTTTAGTTCTTGATGAGCAGAAGGGGGAAGAAGACTGGTGCTAGATCATGCACCGAGTCTGCCTAGGGTAGAAGGAAGGTAAGGTACTTGTCCACCAAGGCTGTACCTCAGTCCTGCTAGGGAGAGCAGGCTGGTGACAAAAGGCAGGAGGAGCTTACAGAGGGTAGCAAGGGGAGAAGCTCAGGAGAGAAGCGCAGAGGCATCAGGGGAGGTTGGAGAAACTGGCAAATGTTCAGGGAGATTGTTTCCTTCTGTGTTCTAACGCTCTGGCCACACAATTAATTATATTCAAATGAGAACTTATACTAACCCAACATTAATCCCAACTCAAATACTGACTTAATAGGGAGTCTTATGGTAGTCTCAACTTGAAAACCTCTGAAATAAAGAATTGTTCTACAATGATTTTTTAAGTCAGCATAAATCTATGAAATTATGCTATTATAAAAACTAAACAAGGATGCATATTGGGCAAAATGATCTCTAGGTTTTATACTATGGAATTCTCATATCAGGTGAAAATCTTACAGATGAGAGGTCTGAGGCTTGGAGGGTTTGAACATTATACCCAAGGTCATAGGGTATGTGTGTGGTGGAGAGATGGGGGCTGGGATGGGCATCAGAGAGTCACATTCTGGAATACTTGGTAAGGATGTGACCAGTTTCCTGGGCATGTGCTCACATTTAATCTTTTTTTTTTGAATCAGGGATTGAACTCAGGCACTTAACTGAGCCATATCCGGAGACTTTTATCTTTATTTTGAGACGGGGTCTTGTTAAGTTGCTGAGGTTGACTTTGAACTTGTGATCCTCCTGCCTCAGCCTCCTGAGCTGCAGGGATACAGGTGTGTGCCACTGCACCTGGCTCATAATTAACCTTTTCAATAGCATGAGCTAGCACTGGACTAGCCTCCTTTGACACTAAAGGAAACCAAGAGGCTCCCAGAGTCCAAATGAAATGCTCCAGATATCTGAATTTATGACTTGCAGTGGGGTTGGCACGCAAAATCAGGACTCACGAACCACAGAATCCTAACTACTCATCTACACACTGAAAAATCACTCACAGTATTGACGAGACAGAAGAGAAACATACGAGCTCGATGGGAAGGGATGGGTACTCTGATTTTCACAGTTCATAATGGCTAAATTGCTGGTAATCAACAAGTACTTTAAAACCAATTGATTCAAATGGGTCAAATCATAGAAAGACTTGAATTAGATAGGAACAGAAGCGTAAATACTGAAACAGGAAGCCTGGAGGAGAAGCAACACTCGCCAATAGGAACGATCACATCAGCAGGCACAGGGCTTCGGGGCTCTAAACTGTACATTCGCAGCCTTGGTGGCATGCCCCTCTCAGAGTTAGGATTAGGGTGAATGCGGCTGTCACAGATTGGTTGTGTCTTCCCAAATTCATGTGTTGAAATCTAACTCCAAACGTGCTGCTATTTGGAGGTGGGGCCTATCGGAGGTGAATAGGTTCTGAGGGCACAGTCCTTGTGGAAGGGATTAGTGCCCTTACTAAAGCGGCACTGAAGATCT